>ONZK01005212.1:0-16518 GCA_900322385.1 Pharnaceum exiguum | reverse complement strand
TTGGTCAATCTCGGAAACAACCTCTCTGTTTTCTTAAACAGGGGTAAGGTTGCGTACATCCTGACCCGAGTACCCCCATTTAATGGGGATTTACACTCGATTGTTGTTGTTGTTGTTATTGTAAACAATTTGCCTATATCTCTCTAAAATTACTATAATCACTTTGTTAGTTTAGAGAGATATGTGAGAGTGCTACGACCGGGTTTCTAACCCGGTGAGTCACTATAGCACTCTCCGTCAAAATCATTGAAATTGTCAAAATATTACATATATATCATAATTTAATAAACCAAACTTCTCAACGTAGTGTGTTCATTTCTCAATGTAGTGTAATTTTTTGAGAAATTTCCAACATTGCCCTTTCCATTTTCCAGAATATCATTTCCCATCTCCCACTCTCTCCTATCTCCCCCTATTTCCACTATCGAATATCAATTGAAGGATGACTATGAAGTCCCATACGTTTCCAAAAAAAGGTAAGAACAATCAAAGCCGAGCTATACTGCCCAACGACAATGACCAACTAGCAGTACACGTTTTTTTTTGTAAAGAAAACAACCATGGCTGAGCCCGTTGGGTCCAACACCACTCTCTCCGCATATCATCCCCTTTCCCCAGAGTATACCAAGTCGAGCGCCCCTCCTGCCGACGAAACCCATTTCGATCGCCCTGCCGCAGTTTACCAGGTCGAGTCCCCCCTCCCCCTAAGAGTAAACCCAGTTCAAACGCCTCCCCCAGCCGCAGGTTACCCAGGTCGACCCTCCCCACCTCCGACTAAACCTAGATGGAACCCCCTTGCAACCACCGAAGTGATCGAACTCAGTTCATTGGTCCTTAAACTTTTTTATAGGCTTGTCAATTTCTAAAGGACGGGAATTAAATTTTAGTGAGTTCTCTTCTTTTTTTCTTATAAGGGTAACTTGTGTAAATTTCACAAAAATTTCCACTGCATTGAGAAATTGTCCCATTACGTTGAGTAACTCCCTGATGAGTGCCGAAGGAGTTCCTGGATAATAAAGCCAAGATTTTTTTTCCTGTTAAAGGGGGGTCAGAGAAAAGATGGTAAAATATCGTAAATTGTACAAAACTACCTTATAAAAAGTGTGTTTTGTAAGGAAACTACCTTATAAATTTTTTTTTTGTACAAAACTACCTTATATCATGGTCAACTTGGTCAAGTAGTACCAAATGGGATAAAATGTCAAAAATACTCATAATGAGTCATGTGAGTGGCACATGTTTTATATTGGCACACCAAAGTAAAAAAAAGTTTTATTTCTATCACTAGACCGGTGAGAAATTTACCCGATCCTAAAATGACCCCGAAACCGACCCAAAAAAATGGTCACGAACACGAAAAAATCGACCAAAACTCAAAATTGACCGAACCAAAAAACCCGGTAAAATATGGGTTGAACCCGAAACCGACCGAAATGACCCGTTTACTCAATAAAATATTTCTTAATGTATATTTTACAATTTCAAATCATTAAAACATAAAAATAATAATTTGAAATTGTAAAATGTACATGTAGAGATATTTTATTGGACAAACGGGTCGTTTTGGTCGATTTCAAATTCAATACCGGGCTTTTCGGGTTTAGTCAGTTTCGAGTTTTGGTCGATTTTTCGTGTTCTTGACCCAGTTTTTTCGGGCCATTTTTTGGGTCGGGTTAATTTTGACGGGTCTAAGGGGAAGAAGTAATTTTTTTTTTTACTTTGGTGTCCATAGAGATGAAAAAAATGTGCCGATATAAAAACATGTGCCACTTACATGACTCATTAAGGATATTTCTGACATTTTATCACATTTGGTACTATTTGACCAAGTTGACCATGATATAAAGTAGTTTTGTACAAAAAAAACTTTTATAAGATAGTTACTTACAAAACCCACTTTTTATAGTGTAATTTTGTTCAATTTTCTCTTTACGTTTATACGAGGAGGAGCACATGACATGACCACTCAAAAAAACAGAAAAAAAAGGAGGAGCACATACATGACGCAATTACCTCCATCATCATCCAACAAATCAATCACCAACAACACAATTCACCGCGTCAGAGCAGTGCGTGCAACAAATGACAATAACAATGTGCAGCACCAGCGCCCACCTCAACACTCGCATTCCCGCTCACCCTCCACCCGTCACTCCCATTTCCCGAAGACTCCTACTATCCCTCTCGCTTCCACCCCTCCTACTTATCACCACCTCTCCCCCTCCTCCTCCCGCACTCGCACTCTCCCTCGGCATCTGTTACGTACTCTCCTCCCCTCCCTTCCCTTCCCTTCCCTTCCACTCCATTCTCTCTCCTCACATTATCCATTCAATAATATCATTATAATTCTAACATGAGATTATTCTTTTTCATGACATTATTATATTGCAGCGGGGCCCAAGGATTGGCTAAAGGAACAGAAGAGGAAGTCTATTAAGTACCTCCTAGCTCCCATTGACGCTTCCCGCGATATTCTCCGTTATGCTTACCAATCCCTCCTCTGTACTACTCTCTCTCTCTCTTTCCCTCCCTTAGTCCGAAATTAATTAATTGTCCGCTTTGACTTTTGAGCAGACTTTCACCACTCATTTTAATTACTAGTATGTACACGTGGATAACATTTTTTATAATATTATTAATAATACTAATTTTGAACGGACGAAAGTAATATTATGATAGTACTTTTCTTTGTGCTTGGTCCAGAATTAGTTGTCCACTTGATAGTTAAAATTACGCGAGTAATTAAATTTAGGAGGTGGTGCTTTTTTTTTGGATAGTGTGGGTGGTGATGATATTTGTTTCTTTTTGTTTTATTTTTATGAAAATAGCGGCAAAGGATGGTAGGATGGAAGAGAAGGACGCGGAGGAAATTAGAAGATTACTGATTTCGGCAGGAAGAGATTGTGTTCCTGCGGACCAGAATTCCTTGGTTGCTTTCCAGGCGAAAACTGGTGTTGAGGTATTTTCTTTTCAATATCTATTATGTGTTTTTTTTGATAGAAATCTATTATGTGGTTATGCCCCTTTGAAATGTCATTAATTCTCAGGTGCACCGGTGTATACCACACACGTATCATTAGTCATGTTTTTAAGTACCATGACTCGTTCTTTTATTATTAGTCACAATTTCACACGGTGTACCAAAAGACTGGTTGTTGAAATGTAGTGAATTTGACAACAAGTTTCTTTGAAATTATCAAATAGGTCTTTTAAGTCAAGTTTGTCGACAATTTAGGTCAGATAACATATGAGTTAGCTGAAACGGAAAGTGTGCGCGAAACACAGATGACATAACTTTACTTAACATGGCACAGGGCGTAAAGCATAGTCGTGTTAATTTTGTGTTTGGATGTTGAGGGATTTGTTTCTTCATCTTTTCTCAGATATCAAAGAAAGGTGGTTCACTTGTTAATCTTTGTTTATATCTTTGTTAAAAAGGTATGCACATTCAAGTTGGTAGTGAAGAACGCATCTTCTTTGCTTGATGATAAAGACCCTGCTAAGGTGGAAGCTGAAGCAGTGCTCAGTGATCTTGTAAGGTAACTTCTGCAACGATGCTGAAATTTCATTTATTGGTCATCACTCACACTCATGGTATGTTATCGTTTTGTTGAATACCTTGGTTGGTGGATGATGATTGATGAGAATGTAGATAAGACTTCCTTAGGGTTTTGTTGGTCATTCATCCCCTTAATAGCATTTTGTCACAATTCAGGGTTATGCAATGTACTTATTAGTCTCTAGGACTGTCATTTTTAGAAAATTACACGCTTGAAGGTCAGGTTATGTTGGTCTGTCTTTGTAGCCTATTCGTGGTGATCATAGGTATAAAAGCACCTACAAAACTGGGAATATGGTCTATATGCTTCAAACAATAGGTTTAAGGATGTATCCTTACTGTTCATTTGGTACAACTAAAGTTGTCTTCCTAAATAATGGCTTGGCATGGCCTAAGGACGAAATCAATGTATGTGATGCTATATCAACACTCTCAAACTCTCGTAGTGTTTGGTTACTTTCTAAAGATGGATTTCCATGCCAATGGCCTTATATGATACGTTTACTTTGACATCATCTGTAGCTCTCTCCCTCATTTTTTATTCTGAACTTTTTTGAAATTGTGGTATTTAATTTAGGGGTAAATGTATGTGGCTTGATAGCCAAATAAGTAGAAGTAGAACAACAAAATCGCTAATAGACATAACCAACTACCTAACAGTTGAAAAACTAACTCAGTTCTTAACATATAGGAAATGAGTACATTACCGTTCATAGTCCAAAGACCGACAATTTTCCTCCACCACCCTCCTCCCCATCATACTTGATAGGATTTTAACTTACCAATATGATGATTCCAAGTTAGAGAATAGTACATGGACATCATATTCAGAAAAAAGAATGGATATTGGTGCAGAGTTGTCTGCAAGGATTTAAAATGTGATGTACTATATCATGCTATTGATATATCATTTTGATGCTATGTCTAAACTTTATTAGTTATTAAACTGCCTCCATTGAGAAGGCCAAAAAAAAAAATGCCTCCATTGAAGTTTTTTGATGTATGCTAGATTATAACATTTTGCTTGACTGGAAAAGAATAGGAAAAAGTGCTAAGTGTTGAGTTTGTCGAATGTGTAAGGAATCGCAGGAAAAATTAAGCATGTGTACTGAGTATTTTGGCACAATAGAGCAACATCAACAAAAGAGATAAAAGCAATGAGCTATTACCTTGGGTCCTTATGCCCAAGTTTTTCAACTTTTGGTCTAATTCCTAGTGATTAGCAATTTTTGGCCCATTTGAACCCTTCATAACCTGTCTATATGGTCAATAATACGAGTTCCTCCTAAATTTTACCTCAAACTTGATTACCTTCTATGAATATATGGTGTTCCTAGCTGGTGCCCTAGCCTCTTCTTGTCATGGTATATTGTATGCTACCTGTCTTTGCTGATAGCATACAATGGTTCACTCCAATGTAGGCTTATCATGCTTTTTATTCCTATTTTCCATGTCTAATCATTTGAATATACCTTTTCTTGGCCTTGTTTAAATTTTTATTTGTATTTGTATGTTTGACGCCTTACGTCTCTTTCTTTACATCTTATTCCCCATTATAGGTCGTTCACCATTCTTAATGGCATTGCAAAAGAGGCGAATGTTGAAGTTGTTTCGGATAGGTATTTGTACTCCCAACTATTTTGTAGGTTTCATATAATTGATTTGTTTTAAATTTTGAACCTGATAAACATACTCAAGCCTTTAACATAGCCTCATAATTTTTTATGATGGAAATGAAATACTTTGGTACATATTTACTTCACCTTTTTCTTCCCCATCCTTTCGCTAATATTAAACTGAGCTGTCAGTCTTAGTAATTCATCAAGGTTACCGCTGGTACTCTAATTTACTTTTTGGTTGGGATACGTGTAGTTTGAAAAATTGATTTAAAATTGCTGGGATTTAGGTGGGAAAGGACTTTCTTTTGTGAATTATATATAGTGGTTCTTTAAATGCTAGATTGCGAATTTCTGATTTAGTAATGCAAATGCGTAGCAGAGAGAAGGTTGCTGGTGCTGTGGTGGATACATTATCTTGGCTTGACAAATTTGAAGATAGTGTCAAAGGATGCATTGATGTTTGATTGTTAAAAGGGATTTTCATCCCGTTTATCAAAAGGTTGTACATTTTTCGCAAAACATTGGGTGTGATATGAGGAAAATTTGGATTGGAACTTCTATATGCAATTAAATGATTTCATTCTCATTGAATTGTAGTTTGTTGGCTGTACTATGTATAGGCGTATAGCACCTCCACGCATACTCTTTTCCAAAGGAAGAACTGATATCTGCTACTTGTTTGAATTTTCAATGGGGAAAGTCTTCTTAATCCCAGTGAACAGTACATAAGCCTCGTTTTCCCTGCGTCTTAATGATTCAGGCGTGCACGTTTTGAGCTTGATTACTTCCCAGGTATCTGAGTCTCTCTGACTTCAGGTTATTACAGACTCTAGGTTAAAGCTGCAATTTATGCAAAAGAAAGACTGTTTGAGATCTGCAGTTGTACCAGACTGCACTTCCTGAAATATTTGTGGTACATGGACCCTTGATACTTGTCAATAATTTCAATCAGTTAGTCATCAAGTCGTCCAAAAATGCATTGTATTTTTGTCTTGCATATATATGTTTAAGTTGTTTAAACCAAATGCAGATGTTCGAAATAAATCTTTGAGTATATCGCCTCATGTTTAGTTAGCTTGTTACCAGCTTGTTTCTGTAGGATATGCAGTTTACAAAGTGGAATGGATTCATTTGGAAACTGGCCGTTATTTTAATTTTAGGGATGCCCACCATGTGCATGCCGTCTGTCTGTTTAACAGTGCGTGTCTTACATTCAGTAAATGCAAAGGATTGGCCCAATCTATAGTTCTACATTGCAAAATAATTATGTAATTGCTGGGTTGCAAGTCTCTGATTGACTATGAATTGAGGTCTTCCAAAACAGTGTTATAACTTATAAGCACTGCATTTTGATAGTTATTACCTGCTACATATCCTGCAATTAGAATAGGATTGCATTTTGTATGCAGTTATAGCGTAGAACTTTGTGAACCAACTCTTTGCTTGAGCATAACCATCAAAAGAATTTTCCATTTGGAAATACTCAAATCAAACCCATTCTATCTTTTCTTCAGTTTCAGTCATGTTACCTTTTTCTTTTGGGCTCAGTCACTTTGTCTTGAAGGTTAGTTGTTTGAAATACTGCAACAATTACTGTGGTGCTTTGGGCTTCGCTGTTACAATTCATCCTTTATGGTACTAGTAGTATGCAAGAAGTTATGGGATATCTGTGTCTATTAGTCATCATGGGTGACAAAGGATGTTGTGTCAAGAGTTAGCTTCGAAATGCAGCAATTGATGTATTCGATTATTCTCAGAGGCAATTTCAATGTATAGGGCTTATTCTGGTAAGAGGTGCTCATCTTTAGTTCTTTACTATGGATTGCCTTGTGAGAAAAAGACCCAACCCCCCCCCCCCCAATTTTAAAAAAAAACGACAAATAATGGAGAAAAAGTCCCCGAATCTGGTACAGATTACATATAGCTTGTTGGTTAACTATTCAGTCTTGAAGTTTAAGGGGCTATACTGTTTTTGAGATACCTATAATCAAATCAGGTCAAATCTCTACTAAGTCCTCCCTCATGTGGCCTTTATTAGTTCCACCATGCATCATGGCCTTCATAGGTTTAGCAGTGCATCAGAACCTAGCATCATTGCTTTTTCTTCTTTAGATAAGATGTTTTTCCCCTTTAACCGTTTGGTCTTATCAAAGAAACTGCAGTGATAGGCTAAGTTCCTCCCCTATCTTCTTGCTCTCAGTGGAACTACGGCACATGGGATTAGTCAAGCAAATCCTGGATATCCATGTTTTTAAAAATAAAAAAAAGGGCTCTGTCGTTGTTTAGGTTCCCGTAGTACATATGATATTTGAAATTGACAAATATTAAGCTATGACAGTCCAAACGGTTGTGGAAGGCAGCTGACACGGCGTTGGTCGTTAAGGAAGTTAGTTACAGTCAGAGTTTTGTTAGTCAGCTTTTGTATTCTGTTAGAATTTCTTTTTAGAGTCTGAGAGGGCTAACTATTATACATACTTGTAATGCCTTGTATATGAAAACAGAAGCATGATAACACACTCCTCACATCATCAAAGGAGAGTGAGAATTTTTCTCTCCCAAATCCGTCATTGATAGGATCATCCATATTTTCGAGGTACAAGTAATTACAGTATGAAGCTAGTATTTCTCAAATTTTCTTATGTGTGTCTCGTGGACCGCACGGAGACTCATTTTGCTATTACATCCGTTGCTCACCTGGACTGCATTTGATTAATGTATATGTTCATGGGCATATATCAGCATTTATTCTGGGAAGTCCAGAAGCCTGCACTAGGTACATGCGATTGCATGGTGTTCCATCATCTGGATGTACATGCACTGATCTCGGTATAGTGCGTATTTTATTAAATAGATTTGCTGGATCATGCACTAGTCCGAAGTTAGCATCTGGGTCCCCTATCTGTGATAGTTTTACATCAGAAAATCCTAGAGATGGTAGGAGCTGATCAGGCCAATTACTGCAGAACTGGAAAGTGGAGTTCAAAACTGTTGGTGGTTTGTTTAGAAAATCTGCTAGTAGCACAGTTGGAGTGAGCATACTGTGGTCTGCTATGATCTTGAGAACTTTGATGGCATCAGCATCAGACAGGTAGTACAGAATACCTTCTAAAATCCACACTGTATTCTTCTCAGGCATAAATCCGGAATTCCGTAGCTTTGCTAGCCAGTTATCAACACTGATGTCAGCTTCTATGCTGATTACTGATTTAGCTGTAGTAGCTAGTCTTGTCTGGTCATCTCTGGTTTCAGTTGCCTCCTGCAGAAGGGATGCTTTGATTCGCAGGACTTCACCAAAATCAACTTCAAACACATGGCTGTTTTTCAAGCACTTCAACCGGTATGCTCTCGTATCCATCCCTGCCATTGATCATGTACCTTTCTCTATGAATACATTGGTTTAATAGCAACTAAGCATGCAATTCTTCTCATGAAAGTGAAACAACATTTTCTTACTGCAGTGGATTATGACACAGTAATCTTTGCCGCATAATTTAGTGGTTTACCAGCTAGTGTGCCAAAGTCAAAGATTCAAAGCATTAATTATGGCAATGACCCAGGTGACTCAGAAAATAGAGCATGGAACTAGGAGTTTATTGGCTTTGCAGCATGTCAGGTGTCTTACTGCAGTTGATATATGTTGTACTTGTTCAAAGATAAGGTCCGTAAAAGCATGCAAGGGTTTTGAGTTCTATTTCTTGCTCCATGTAAATTTCATCATTCTTGCGTTTGTTGTGTACTTGGTTCAGTCAAAGACAGAGACAGCTAACCTGCACCGAGGAGAACAACTTGCGAGGTTCCCTTGTCGAAGAAACTAAGAGCAGCTTCAAGTTTTGAATCGAACCAAAGAGTTCGAACAGCAAGGATAACACCAGATATTTCACGGGCATGGTTGAGTCGATCTTTCTTTATCTTCTCATGAAAGCTCCTCAGTTGTGTCTCTCCTGCCAATAGCTCAGCTAGCATGTCATTTGTCACATGTTTCCACAAGGCTCTTCCTGCTGCTGTCTGGCATGCTGTTCGTTGCAAGTGATTCCAGTCGGTCTCGATTGTTTCGTGTAGCTTCTGAACACTGTGTCTCTGTAGCAGACTGGAGAGCTTTAACTCCAACCAGATTGGTGGATCTTCTGGATGTCTATTATTTTCATCAGTCATCTTTCAGGAATACTGGGAGATATTTGAAAAGCAGTAGAGATGCCATATGTTTGTACATTGGTTTAAAAGCAATGACTAGTGAGTTGCTGAATGTAGCTGGGGATAAGATCAAAAGAGAGCCACACAAAATTAGGCCTAAGCATTAGGGAGTTTATCTGTGATGGAAGAAGTGAGGCGTGGATACTGTCCAAAACTACCGCGTGCTTCATTTGTAGCTTCTGAAGTGCTTATTATTGTAACAAAACCTTTACCTCTTGTTCTTATAGTAAGTTATATGGAAAGTGGAAAAACCACGAGACCTCGTTCCTTCCGTTTCTGAGTGATCTATAATCCACGGTGAACGCTGTTGACTAATGTTTCACCCATGCATCTATCATATACCAATTGTCGTATTTAACGACTCCAGGAATAATATGAAGCATGGAGAAATTCGTTCTCTTTTAACATCTTTTTGGAATAAAACACTAGTTTATGATTATTATTTTTATCATACGCGACACAGTTGTTTTTTCATGAATTCTTTTTTTTTGTAAAGGTACATCATAACTAACCTTCCTCTAGAGGGTACCACCTAACTTGAGTTATTTTTTCATGATTGGGGAGGTAGATATCATATGAAATTGAGAATGGTGAAATATTGGAAATGAGACAGCAAAGCTACGTAGATACAAAAGGGAAACAAAAGTGGGATATTAAAGTGACATGCAAACATTTTTCAGAAATATTTGTGTAAAAATTTAATATAGGAGCTGCTATTTGCCCCCATATGCAACGCATATTATTCATTATTTACATCCATTTATTTCCTGACTATAATAAGTTAATAACCCTCGTGTATGCTTGCAATAACCCACTAATCTTTGCTCTCTCTTATGCACTACAGTCCAGTATATGTGCACATATGGCTCAACAGATTAGTCCCTAACCCAAAGTCTATTCACCACACACAAGCGAAGTACGTTGCAGTAAAAAATTACAACACAAACATCAAAAAAAAAAGAAGAAGGAAACATGAGACAACCCAGCTAGCCATTCGTGAATCGGAAATGGAAGTAAGTACGAGTACATAACAATGTATTTTTTTGGCAAACAGGACTTAAATGACATAGACTAGAATTAAAGGACTAAAGAAGTATGGGATGGTTCTAGTCCATCCATTACATGAAAGATAAGCAATAAACGGAGCCTGAAAACAGTTTGGAAAGCTAGCGTTGATATTACACATTACAAATATCATGGACTACTACCAAACAATGTCGTTACAAGTTCTTCCAAATGATCAACAGTGTTAGCCACAATCATGCTCCCAAAAGTTTGTTTCCTGATCCTCTTTGCAACCTGGTCATCCGTGGCATTGGCTAGACAACCATCGAACATTAGAGCAACCAAACTTAACCAATGGACGAACCCCTGGCCCCTGCAGTCAGCACAATATCTTTTATAGAAAGTGACAAATGACAGTTTGTGATGATTGGGATTTATGGTCCGGCTCAAGAGAGTGATGAGATATTGTTCTGGAATAGTTTGACTTCATTAGTCCCGTGAAAAACGGAACCTTGGTGCGTTATTAGAGATTTCAATGAAATGTTAGAAAGTATTCGTAGGAGACAAGGATATGAGTACACCTATAGTGTCTGTAGACTAAGATGACTGTTCACATGGAGAAATCATGATCAGAAAGGAAACGTTAGATAGACCAGTCAGATAGAGCGGTCTGTAAATCAGATTGGATTGAATTGTATCCACGATGTGTTACTTTTCATGGACAATTCAAGATACCTAGTACTAGTTACAACACAAATGCAATAACAGTTTCCATGTTTTTCAACCTTCGCATCATCAATCCGCCTTCTTCAGCTAATCAGTATTACAAACGAGCTTTTTTCCTATGTCACAGAGTAGAGTCCCAAGTATGCGGTATTGATGACCCCTCTGCTCCCCCTGGTGTTAATGTAACCTTGTGAACTACCTTCCGTCATAAAACCACATGTTGAGGTTGTGGAGCTTGGATTTAGTGTTGCTCAAAGCTATCTAAATCTTTTGTCAAAACTTTCTTTTCTTGTTCTGTAATGACTTCCTCCTGTCTTTGGCTCGCATTTGAGTCTGCTTGCCCCTTATCTTCCATTTTGCATTACTATTTGGACGATTTACTTCTTCAATTTCCCTCACCTTGCGTTTCCTGAAAGAAGATCACAAACATAAGTGACACAAGAAAGAAGCTACCTAGCTAATTCTGAGTAACACTATTACAAAGAAAACTATCCCGGTTGCTCATTCTAGTTAACTCTACCTGTACTGTGCTAAGGCAGTATCAGCAAGCAGCTCATCAGCAATTCTAGTTTTCCTTTCTTTCTTTGTGAGCCTCGATGAATAGAAATCTGCTGCAGACTCCACCACAGTGCCCACCTAATGATTTGGCAAAAGAACAGAAGAATGGCATAATACATCAGATATAGCAGATATTGCGCATCAAAACCAACATTCTATGGAAGGCGACAATTTTACTTGAACATGCTTGGATAATGTCTTTGACTTGTCACTCTTCTTGTAGTGTCTCTTTGGATCAAGAACATTTCGGAACTGCAAATATCACCAAAAAGAAAACATCAGAAAACAAGAGACTTAATAGCATAAGACTGGAAGCAAGGGATAACAATCAACCATCGAGCCCAACGTAAGCTTAAAATAGGCCTGCATATCTAATTAGATTAGAAAAAATCTGAAACGGCAGCACAAACCAAACATACAAAACGATGACCGTCTGCCTTCACTAACAGTGGGCAAGACTTGGGGCCTGTTTGGTATTCATTCTTTCTATAGGTTTAAGATGGGTTGAGACAACCCAACCCTATCAAACTTGTTTGATTTGGGTCACAGGTTAACCAGAACATGTAGGTTGGTCCAATCAAAACTGATAGGGTTATTAGACTTCAAACCCAAGCTAATACCAAATATTCCCTTCCCACTCTCTCCTCCATCAGTCCTCAACCTCCATCACTATAGAACAACTGCAGCCACCTAAGTGAACCCTCGGCAACCACTGGGTGCAACTCCAGCCACCACTGCGAGCACCAGCGACTACAACCACTTTCCCCCTTTATTCATTTAATCTCTCCAAACTAAACCGAACAAAGGGCCATGGCCACCACAACATCACCATAGCCGCCGCCTTCGTCCTGCCATCATCCTCCGCATACCACCACAACCACCACGTACAAAACCACTTCCTCACTTTCCCCAATTACTTTTCTCCCCTTCAGTCTCCTCCACCAAACCCAAAGGTGTGGGTCATGGCAACCCAACCCCATACTCATAATTTGGTTGAAACAGACGGGCACTTAGATTTGAGGAGAGCCAAGATGACGATAAACAGATAGTGCACCACGTACTTAGAGAACTCATGAGTAGGTTTCAGAAAATGTTATTTATGATAGACTATTTGCAAATTAGCTATACCAAGTGTCTTGCTTATACAAAGCCACAGGTTCAGAATATCTCCTAGGATTTCCAAAGCCCGTAGCAACATGTGCCTAACAGCTTACACGCAAAGCAAATAAAGAGCAGTGTTTTATATTTCCTCCTTTTCAAAAAAACAGAAGTCATATTTATACTAAAAAAAAAAGAGAAGGGAATTACAGCCATAAGGGCAATAAATCTTCATGGTACAAATTGACCCAATTCCTTTGAGACAGCCAAGTACATAGCGTTATACTTCAAGTATTTAATTCAAGAAAGTGATAATGTGATGCTTCAAAAAAAAAATTGTGCCTTGTGCTCTAACCATATACCAAATTACCAAGCATGCTAAGGACATAGCATCCTTTTCACCTCTACTCTTCCTACACACTCAAACTGCACCAGGAGGAATTTAAGAACAGAGACAGGGAGCACCCATGCTTCCGCCTGTTCACCAAACGACTCATAACAACAATGAAGAAAGGGATGTAAACTTGTTCCGTTGCTAGCTCCACGAAGTACACATTCTTATGGGGGTATACTCATACTTGGCTGCCTTCATTGTAAGATCATTGGAGTATTCCTCTAATCTTTGATTACCTAGATCATTCCTGACTGCTGTCCAGATAATTGCCCCTCGCTCTTATTAACAAACCTGAACCATGGACAAACAGCACCTACTGAAAGGATATTCCAAGAATCCCAGAAAAGCTAGCACTTTGTTCATAAACAGCAGAGCTTCAATATTTTATCAAATGACTATAAGGATCACAAACTAAACTACTATCAACTGAATGGATCCTTCACAGCAGTCCACTGTACAGAAATAAGTGACTAAAGTGGAGAAGAAAACAAACAAAGATTTCATTAAACCAACATCCGACAGACTACGGATGGCTAACTTCAATGTCCTGATAGAAATTTATAAACATTGCCTATAAAACAGGAGCAAAAATAGCAATGGTTATATTCATTATTCAACATCTCATTTTAGTTTGGTTCTTACACTTGAACCTACGACAACCTAACAATGGCAATGGTTCGATCAAATTCATATGGGAGTTGTTTAGTTATCAAATGATCAGCCCTTATACGGGTTCCTACACATACTGAACAATCAAACCCCTGCTGGAAACCATTACTATCCCCCATTCCCCACCCAATTTTCCTCCTCCCAAGCAATCACCAATTTGGTCTGTCCTCTCTTCCTTCATCGACCAAACACAAACTCTTCCACGTCCAACCAACAACAGCCACCCCTCCCTTCTGTTCATCCACTATCTGCCAGCTTTACATTCTATAAGGGGAATAACTTGTCCACCTCATTAATCAAAAAATTTCTTATCTAAAAAACTATCAGCCATCTTCCCTTCAGTGGTACACCACAAGTGCAACAATGACGAAGTCATGAAAACAACCACATTCGTCCCACAAACTGCTGCAATCTCACAATCGTAATCCTTCTATTAGCCTTCATTTCTCCTCCACTTCTTTGTTCACCATCTTCAAATCTGACCATTGTCACTCCTTCCTCAGAAGAATCTATTTCATTCCAAAAAAAAAAAAACCACCTCATCACTGTTCTTCCTCCCCAGTAGAATCAATCTGTTTTTCAAATAAAAGTCATCTCATCCACCTCTTCACTATCTTCTTCCTCTCTACCTTAAACGCTTCTCTTTTCTTTCAGTGGGTATTGCAGCTCGTTGATGGTCTCCTCACAAGCTTCCTCTAGTTTACCTCTACCGAAATTAAATTCACTCATTCTCAAGCACCCCCTAAAGAAGAGAAACCCCTTCACTTAACACCTTCAAACAAAAAAAAGGATCCTCATAATTTCTAGACAAGTTTCAATCAAACTCCGAAACCGCTACCATCATCATCACAACCCCCATGCTACCCTCATTCCTCATTCTAATTCCACTTTCATTCATGTCGAACCAATCTAAACACCAGCTCCCCCCCTGCCCTCCCCTTCCACCGGTCCATCGTAAACTATCCATCAAAAACTTCCAATTCACAGTTCCCAACACCAATTAACAATCTTTCGTATCGCATTAAAACCACCATTCCTTAAGCCTACAAAATTAATGCCACTCCACGGCATTAAAATACTCTCACCGTCCAAAATTAGTCGTCCACTTTCTAATTAATCAACACTAACCAACATTCACTACAAAAAAAAAACACAAAATTCTTGAAATATATAAATGAATAAGCTGTGACCTTGAGGAGCTGGAGATCCTGCTTCAACTCAGGAGTGAGAACTGCCGCCGGCATTTTACCCCTACAAACATAATAAAAAAACCAATAAAAAAAATGAAAACAATAGAAACAACAGCAAAATGAAAATCAAAAAACTGGGTATTGTTAAGAAACGAAAAACACAAACTGGGTATTTTTTAGTTTTTTATTTTAAAGAAAGACATACCATTCTTTGTCAGAGTTGTCCTTGACAAGTTTACGAGCTAATTGGTTGAGTTTCTTTGGGTTATTTGGTGGGACGAAAAGCCCATCAACTAGCTCTGATTTGGGCCTGTAAAGCCCACTTAGCTGAGGGTTGGTTGAAGAAGAGGAGGCTTTGGAGCTGGCTGTGGTTGTGAAGGTGAATGGGAGGTTTGGTTCCCATGTTAGGCCTATTTTCTTTGTTTCTGTCATTTTTTTTAATTTTTTTGGGAGGTTGAGAGATAGGGGTTTAGGGTTTATATTTGTGTAAGTATAGTGTAGCTGTGTAAGGTTGTGTTTGGCTAGAGTATAGAGTTTTTTTCTGGTGATGGAAAGATGATGGGGTTTTTGGGTTTTGTTGCGGTTCGGGGTTAAGTTCAGAGGAAGCAGTGGAGAATGCCTAGAGAAGCTAGAAAGGGCAGAGTTGGGAACGGCTGGTTTTAACTTTTAACTAGGGTTGTTTTCAGTTGAATTGAATTGAGTCAATTGACATGGCAAAAAGCTAAGAACGGTCTTAAAAAGAGGTTGATAAATGTAGTAGGCTTATTTGCCAATGTATTGTAATTTTCTGGAAAATTTTCTAAGATTACCCTTGGTAAAAGTACTCATATCAAAAAGAATGGAGCTTCGCGGAAAGTATATTAAAACACAAAAAATTGTAAACTCGTTTCATATATGTATGAGACTAGTTCACACAATTTTTTGTGATTGGTAGAACTGAAGTGTTGATAACGAGTATAGAGATTGTTGCATATTGCAAAGATAACCTCCCGAGAGATCTCACAACTGTCTAGTTTCCATTCTAACGGCTTACATACCATTGTCAAGTTCAACTTTACATGAAGGATGGATAAATCAAATTTACAATAAAAAAAAAGTATGAATCTAATTTTTTTCATGTACGTCATCAACATAAACCTTCACCGTGCCTCTTCGTTGTCAATGATTATCCGGAATACACAGGAGGTCCAACCCGATACGATCGAATAAATTTAAAAGGAGGGGCTAGTAAAGCATAGAAAGATAAGAGAATGATAAATTGACTCGACTCGGCCGTCAATTAAAGGGGAAGGGAAGAGCTACAAATTGGGTAACCTACCGGCATGGGAGGCCGATTCGATTTGGGCGACTAAGGGATGGGGTGGGGGAGAGACTACCCTGGAGATAGATAAATGAATTCAATCCATTTTTCATCTTTTCTTTTTTCGAAATCAATTGCGAAATGGTTTTCGAACCTTTGTCAGAAAGGTTTGGATTCCTCTATCTATACGGAATTCGTAGAGAAAGGGG
>ONZK01005210.1:10831-21732 GCA_900322385.1 Pharnaceum exiguum | reverse complement strand
GTTAGTCGTCTTTCTCTATTGTAATAGAGTTAAGTTGTAATTGGATGTTTTCCTAATGGTGGTTTACCACCAAATGGGAGATGGTAATGAAAATTTAACCATTTTCCAAAAAAAAAATATAAATTCCATTACTGATAAAAAATGGTAAAAATTGAAAAAAAATTACAACACAAAAAATATAATTGTTTGAACCAATAACATCCAACATCCATTGAACAACCAAATAAATAAATAAGAGAAAGTACTAGTAATTATATCTAAGTTAAGGAGAACTGAGATTATAAAAGGAGCCATCAGTTAGAGTTGGATGGTACAGAACATTATTAGCATTAATTCTTTGTTGAAATGGAACATCCCAACCTTGGAGAAGTTGATTTCTATAAGACGACCATCTCCGGTAAAGCCGGGGAAGTGGGTTGTTATTTGCAAGTTTCACTGAGATATAATGGTTTCCATTCACAAATACTACACAGAGTACGTCGTCCCAAGTAACAGAAGCTTCAGTCGGATGGGCCATCATGTGAAAGAAAGAGATTGGATCACTTGGATAAAGGTTGACAACTATCTTTTAATGGCGTATGTAACCATAACAAATGTGTATTATATGGCAAGGTTCGCCATAATCTCACAGTTCATGCCGCAATAGTTCTACGATGCACTATGGTATTGTCCACCAAAGTTATTGTACAAATTATGGTTTGTGTGGCCATACCTGAATATAATCTTGTGACTCACATGGGACAATTATGATATTGCTACAATATTTGAATATTTGTAATATAGTACCAATTTATCTAAAACAGTAGTAGGAGGTGGACAATTTGTGAGGGAGAAGCCTTACAAAATTTCATACCAATAATACGCATAACTCAATGAGTACGTACTCGGAAATTCGAAAAGAGAACAATTACACGCAGGAAGACATAAGCAGCTGCTCCTCAGCTATATTTATCAAAACTCAATCCATGTCCACAAAAAAAAAAATAACAGTATACCTAATTAGGTTATGGAAAGATACAAAGTACATGAGGTACTAGTCAAAAATGTCAATTGTTGAGAGCTCCAAGTTAATTCTTCATTTACAATCTGCCTCGATTTGAACGTGTGGTACTCCAAGAGGTTCCCTGTAAATACAAAGAAATTTCATTCAAGCATCACCACTCCAAAATTTATGTGCAGATGCCTCCTGAATATGGTCACCTTTAGTGCATCACCAAGGCCATAAAACCTGTCCAATCCAAAATCCTCACCAATTTGATCTTTCAGCTACAAGTAGAACAATGTAATAAACAAACTGGGACAAGGGGAAAGTGCATGACAAAAAAGAAACACCAACCAAGTTTCCAAAAAGACAAGGCAGCCAGCCAGCCATACAAGCAGAACACGAAAAAAGAGAGCGAAGCATACAGAAAATAAAGAGAAATCAATCAGTATATATAAATGCAGGGATACAAAAACAGAGGATGACGTCAGTCACACAAATTCAAGCTCACAGACTGATTAGTTTATGACAGATGCAACCCACTATGCAAAATACAGTCCAAGACAATAGCTCGATACAAATTAATTGGCGATCAAGCACCCCTTGTTGTTTAGTCATCTGTTTAGCTATAACATATGGAGTAGTACAGTGACTCTATTGTGACATTAAAAAATGCACACAATCATCAGATTCAATTAAACCCCTTTCACTTAGACGTTCCTCACGAGGTCATGAGAAATGACTCTTAAGGGAAACTGGGCAAGTCCAATTCTTTTTAGGCAGTAATATACATCGAGGTAGGGTGTCATCATCCAAAGAACTAGACAATTAGCTCCTCTCCGCAGAAATCTAAATTGATCATTTAAAAAAAAATGAGCAAGTTCTTGTCTTCCTGAACATAATTCAGGCTCAGCTACGCTACAAAGCCTCAAATATCAACAACCAATGAACCAAAGTTTCTATAGGGCATTCAATCATAGGGGAGCCGATCTTTTCTACACAAGCTTGTCCTTTTGAGAACAATGTGTGCCAGTTTTAGCCTCATTGGTTGAACAGAGTGTAGCAGTGACTATAGCAACATTAAAAGCACAAAAGTTCGATTACAAATAAAAACACAAAAAGTAGCATGACTATAGCAAGAACCCGCCTTTCTCCGTCCCAAATCAAGTTGTCACATTGCATATCAAATCTAACATGCAACCTCACAAATAACAACAACAACAACAACAATAATAATAGGAAAAAAAAAATATTCATAGCCAGCCGCAGAAGTAATTAAATTTCATTACTCAGATCAAGAAATCAATCATAGTGTGTTACATATCCGTACAGTACAAAATCGTTACCATCAAAAATTCACTCGACGGTAAAAACCCAAAACCAATACAATAGAATCCCAACAACAGAGCAGCTTTGGTGTCCCATAACCGTGTCCCATCTTGTGTGCCACTCAATCTCAACCGCACATAATTTGTTTATGCATTTTCTGTTAAATGCCTTAACAAATCACGAATGGTCCGGATTGGAGTGGCATACAAGATGGGACACGGTTATGGGACACCAAAGCCCCACTCTCCCAACAAAACCCCTCCAAAAAAAGATGAAACAACTCAGCGCAGTGATAAGAGTCTCAATGAACCTCAGGTTAGTTAACTAGGCTGGTTGAAAATTAGTTCATCTCAGCAAATTAAACACATACATATTGGATAGCAAAACAATCATTGGTCCTCTAAAAGACATACATCAAACACCATGTGGGCAATAGAAAACAGAACAAAACTTCAGAGCAAACAAAATTTTGATGAATAAAAATCTTAATAAATACGATATCATCACAATCTTAATACATCAACTAACTAATAAATAATTAAACTGCAGAAATATTAGCCATAAATTCGAAAGCCAAAATTGAGAGAGAGAGAGGGAGAGTACCGCCAGTGATGACCAAACGCTATAGCCTCAATGCTAATTTACTCGTCGCCGGCTAGCACTGAGATCTGGGCGGTCAATGGTGGTAGGAAACTGTCGAGTGTGGTGGTCGGTTAATGAAAATATGAAATAGTGTATACAATAGGATTTGTAAGTTTAGAGAGGAGGGGAAGAGAGAGTGACGGTGAAGGGGAAAATGAGGAAAAGAAGTGGGATAAAGGGTTATTTATACAAGGGTAGTTTGGTCAAAAATAAAAGAGTGCGTTGTTTTTGTCTATAGTGAGGGGTGCAAATAGAATAAGGGTTTTCAGATGTCAAAGATCAAGCGCCAAACAAAATATATTGTACGTTTTCCTACTGTTTTGGCAAGAAATTATGAGCTATAATCTAGGATATAGTATTTCATTTATATCCTAACAAGGACTCTTCATATCAAAGCTAACAATAAAGGCTTGGAAAACAATAACCTCACAAAAATCACGGAAACAAAATAACCGATTGATCATTGCCCATATTAGCACAACTAGCCATTTATAGGGAAAAAAATTAGTGTGAAATAACTCACCGATTGATACGGGAAGGAATCGATCACCACTAATAGGTGTAAAGAAGTGATCTTATATAATTAGTGTGAAATAACTCACTTAGAATTTTGAATCGAGTTTCATTGTATTTAGCCTTACACTTAGTATGGCGGTAATATCCTCGATTTGGTTTGATATTTTATTTTTTTTCTTCCGCTGGATAATGATAATCTTAATATTCTATAAAAAGAAATCAAATATAGAGATTTTCCGAACTAAAAATCTATTATCTTTATATTATTTTATTATATAAAAAGGGGGGGTGTTACATTGGGTATTTGGGTATCTAAAAAGTAAAATTTTCAATAGGTTAGCATGCAAGACAATAGAAGAGACTTTGCTAGCTGGTTTCTTTCAATTTGGGCTGTTTGGTAGTAAGTACACAATAAGGGCTTCGAGAGAGAGGTGAGAGCTTAACAGAGAAAGAGACTCTATTTTCTTTTGAATAAAAATATTAAAGTAATCCAACTTTTAACCTAGCTAGCAAATGTATTTACTAGCCATGATTTGATCATTATCACATTACTTCATGGCTTCATCCGACATACCTCACTTTCATTATCTTCCTCACACATACAGTAATCATTTACACACACATCTCTCAGTTTTAACCTCCGTGTTTTAACCTCCTCTTGCAGCATATCATGCCGTCTCATAAACAACACAATCACCATCATCTACATCAAAAATCACTCAGGTTACTCACCCCTCAACGATCACTCTTCAACCGGACTCGCACATTGTCCCTATTTAGGGTGCTATGTTAATTTGTGTGGAGAGCTAGTAATTAGTATGGTGAGCAATTCAAGTGACTTGTTTTTAAATTTCTCATTACTTTCTTTTATCTTCTTCTTCTTTTCATTCATATGAAAAACCAATTGGGAGAGATTGTTGTCTTGATGCTCTCCCTTAACATATAGGTTTTTATTGTGTTATAAAAAAATGTTAATTATTACATCCATGTAAAATATAATGAACTTAATTGCCTTACTTATAACCACACCTATACTCCCTCCGTCCCAAAATGATCTTCTTAGTTGGTATTTGCACAAAATTTTAGGTACTGGAGGAGTGTGATTGTGATTTCTTCAAAAAAAAAAGTAAGGAACAAGGTAAGTCACAGAAATTGTAAGTATACTTATAGCGCATCTTTGAAAAAATTATTCAACATTCGGTACAATTTATTAAAATTGTAATTCATATATTTGTAATGAAAAATACATTAATTTGTGAACACAAATTCAAACATTCAAACAGATTCCCAAGAAAAAAAAACAAAACAAATTAACCAACGAGGTTAAAGGTATTTTTTAATTATTCGAGTAGAAAAATTTCAATAATGAATTTTCAATCTTAGTTTTCCTGGGTAATGACAAATTATAAGAAAAGATAAATTAATTACAAAAAGCCCCATTTCCACTATCATGCTGACAAGTAGAAAAAATTAAAGGCTAAGATTTATTCATGGCAATTTCTTATGATCCACTTATCTTCTTGTCAAGAACAACATATTTTTCAAACTTCACATTTATGAAGTATATGACATGCCACTCCGTGAGATGATTGAATTCTTTTGTACCATCGACAAAACTTGATCTCTTGACTTTCCCATAACCCTTGTCGCTCCATTATAATCCCCAACTATTTTTCACGATCTAATTCCTTGTCCCATCCTACTATCAGCATCTTATGTCCAATAATGGCATAATTTACTTGGTCAAATGTTTTGCGCCAAGATATTAATCAACCAAATTGACACAATTACTCTAATGTAGCAAGCTAATTGTTTTAAAATAACTCATCCATTATCGAATTCATTTTAGAATTTGCGAAGCACGCGACTATGAATGAATAAATTATAGATAGATTTAGCATGAAATTTAGTTATATGCACAAAAGCTTTATGATTTTATTATTATCTGTTTCATATGCAATATATAATATCTCACAATATATAATATCACATAGGAAATACCTTTGTAAAATATTTTGTGCATATATAACTATGTTCTAGAGGAAAGAGGTCACGTCGATGTTCCTGAAGTAGTGAAGTAGTAATGAGTAGAGTCAGTTCTTGACTGGTGCATCAATAGGCAACGAACTTGGGCGTTTGAACAATACTCCATAGATGCTCATCATGTTGGCCTTGGAGGTATGATGAGGCTGATTGTACGGATCTCATTTTTAGGCCATTTTTCCACATATCCTCCTTTGCAATGAGAGGACATGTAATCTTACATGCATTGTTGATTTCTCATTCCGCCTGCTATTACTGTTTCTTTTAAAATAAAAATATTCTACGAAACCATAAAACTGCACGGTTTTACACTGTAAAATCACACTGGTCAGACGCTATGCCCCAGCCCTGGCGCCATGCGTCGAACCCTATGCCACCTAAACCAACAAACATAAGCTATGTATTGCACATGAGACCGTAGTGAGGTTTGCAGGAGTCAGGCTCAGGAGATGTGTGCCAGCTTAGGCGCCATGCGCCGGACCCCTATCTTTCTCACTTCGAAGCAATTATTTTTGTATTTTTCAGAATCTTTTCATATTCTCCCCATTATTATTTCATTTCTTCGGAAAACAACCCTTTTCTCCTATAAAGATTGACCACCTCATTGCACCCTTTTTCTTAGCTTATTCTCTCATATTTTTTTTCTACTATGTATTATTGTTGTATAACAACCTCCCATAAACTCAAAGACTACAAATAGGACTTCATTTAAATAGACCATGCTTGATAATATAATTTTCTCCATAGAATTGAGGACATGAAAGAGAGAAATTGTTGAAACACCCCCGAAACTTGCAAGTGTTTTTTAGACACCCCTATACGAGATTTTTGACCAAAAGAAAGCGTGAATTTCCCATATAACCTTGTCTTATAACACGTGCACAATCACCCCTACACAGTACACCTTCATTCCACAACCACCACCGCTATTGCCACCATACATCAATCCATACCATATACTACCACAACCACCTTTAATGCACGGTAGGAAGGGATAAGTGAACCCCCTAAATCGAAACTAGGGTTTAGGATTTAGGTTTAGATTTTTCATCGCATCTAGTGGGACCACTAGGACCTCAATATCAAAACTCTAAATAGGGAGTAAAGTGGTGTCGGTAAGTGGTTGTGCTAGGGGCAAATTTGGCTCCATGGAGTTATTGTTAATTATGGTGACCGGAGGTGGTACCTAGCTTTATTGTTGGTGCATGTTGTGTTTTTCTAATGGTAGTGGTATAACAGAGTTAGGGATTGATCGTGGTGGTGGTGGTGTGAATGGAAGGTGTTCGAGAGTGATGGGGCGCATGTAATTAACGTATGGGTATGTATAATTGGAAGTTCACCCTAGGGTTTTTGTCGAAAATCTCATTTGGGAATGTCTAAACAACACTTTTAAGGTTTTTTTTTAAATAAAGGCTTAGTCTGGGATTGGTGTCAAGCTCTATCTATAGCTGTGAAGTTCTGCACCTGTGGTTGAAATGCTTTCAACTATAGGTGGATAATAGGTGAGGTGAAAAAATAGATTTCAGATCTTATATTTGATAAGTGTTTTAACTCACAACACTTTTAGAAAAACTACCAAACACCTCAAAAATATAAAAGTGATGTCGAAAACACTTTAAAACACTTCAACCTCAACCCCAAACGCAACCATAATGTACGCATTTTATATTTGTGTTTGGAGCCAAAGTTAGTTACTATAGTGATAGTTGTAGATATATAGTCTATTAGCTAGCTAAGATAATACAAAGCACTATATAAAGTGCTAGACACATTATTGTAACAATAAACCAGGTTGTTCTTTTAATTCATTAACACACAAAATCAGGGAGGGTAATCTTTCTCTTCTCGATCTGCACACTGGAAAGAGAAAGAACCCCAATCTTTCGGCACAAATACTGTTGATTCTCTTCGTTTTATTTCTATTCTTTTTTTGGAGGTGTTTTAAGAAAGAGTGTTACAAAAGTTAAGGGGTACTATTAAAATGTTTGATATATAAAAGGGATGTTTGTGTCAACAATTTTTCCAAACCACTAACCCCCTGCTTAGTAGATATTTCCGAAGCACATTCAAAGGGATTATTTTCTCAATAATATTTAAAGTAGCAATTATAGTGAAAAATTTGGAGCAAATACGATTTATGGCCATTAGTTTTTCCTTTTTTTTTTACTATCTTGATTTTTTTTTTTCCCGAAGGTTTACTGAGGCAAATTCATTGAGGCTATCCTGAGATTTGGGGAGTGAGTATGTACCCAGTCCAGTAAGAGCGATGTTGATCCTGAAGTTGACACTGTCTCTCATATAGAAGTGACTAATGACTTCATGTACTTATCAAGGGTTGGAAGGTCATGGTTATCGTCGTAGTTGTACATGATTTCGATCATTCTTGCCATATTGAGGCAAGCTGCTGCTAAATCCGCTGACAATGGATAGGGGGACAAGCTCTCCTCATTCAGCTTTTTCCACGCATTTGATATCCTTTGACGAACAATGTTTCGTGCCATCTCTTCAGAAATTTGTCTGTGGTCATTCATGTAGCATTTTATGAAAGACCCATCATGGCCTTCTTGATCCTCATCCTGCATGCATGGTTTATGTACTGAAGTCGTGAGTTCTATTGGGTTCTCATCATAATGCATGATCTAGTGCCATATATTTAGCGCATATGTTGGACAAAATCTGCCAAACTACTTTTTCAGTTCGTGTTTTAATCATATTTCCTCAATTTCTCTGATATTACTCCCTCCGTTCTTTAACTTGCTGCTTATTTGGAAATGACACTTATTTAAGGACATTTGCTTTTGGTGACTTAAAGACTAAAATGCCCACAAGTGGGAGGAATGTGATGGGATTTCAAAGTAATATGGGTGAAGTAGTAGGGTTAGGATAGTAAATTTACCCAGAAAAGAGGCTTTATTAGGAAAGAAGAAGAAAGTTAAAGAACACCCCAAAATGGAAACAAGAAGAAAGTTAAAGAACGGAGGTAGTACTATTTGTCGGGGATTCTAATGCAATAGGAGTATTAGACAAAATGGGAATATGCAGACAACTAATTGGCGTTGCTCATTGAGAAAATTAAACATAGCTATACTTTTTAAAATGTTGACACCTTGAAAGAAAAGTAGGAACGTTTAGCATCAGCTGGTAGTCAACTAGTCGATCATCAGTGTGTTAGCAACTTAGCATACGTCACGAATAGTCACTGCAAGAGTGCAGGTTATATTCATAATATTTCTTAGAAGATCAAAGTCTGAGTACGTACTCACCTTTGCACTCCCCAAATCATCCCAAAGGCGTAAAATTGTGGCCACTAAAGTAAAAATGTTTGGATGCTTGCTTATGAGATTGATAGTCTCATAGTTTATTCCCTCACCCAATAGCCAGAAGGCGTACACAAAAACTATATGAACAGCACAACTGACAATCCCATTTTTCAGGTATTCCTCAGAAGAAGGCAAGTGTCCAGAAGCAAACCATCGTGATTCCACCAGGAATGCATTGCACATGTCTGCCCACTGCATTAACAAATATGAAACGAATAAAATTTATTTTTTTTGGTCAGGTACATGATAAGATTTTAATTTAGATGAGCTATATCCCACGCATACCGCTTTCCGCAGAGTGTCTTCCGGCTCCCATCCATGCTTGAGGCGAGTTATGTGGCTGAATTCGCTTGTAACGGTATAGAGTGCCTTCAAGCACGGTTTCATGTACTCAGGTAATCCCTCAATACCAGTGTAATCCCATTTGTTGATAGCTTCTGTGAAGGCAGTGAGCTCCTCAAGTGTGCCACAGAGATCAAACAAATCATCGATGATATAAATTAGTGATATCGCTTTGGTGAGCTCTATCCTTTCTTCTGTCATGTTTAAATCAGGGAAAGCAATCACGAACCACGTATGCCATTTGACGGGCTGGTCCCTTGCAAGCTTCATGTTTTTGTTCAACTGAAGGTCTTTCCACCATCTAATTGAAAGTTCACTGTGTAATTAATTTTCAATGCATTCATTAGGGACAAAGTTCTCCTTGCATGATATATACAAGCATACCTTGAAATTCGAGAAATCTCATTTTGGTGGGTGACTTGAGCCATCTGAAAATCTATCATTACTAGTTCTTGCAAGTATTTTATCCAGTCTTTATCGTCAGTGACGACATGAACAAACCTCAGTGTCGTCTTGAAATTTTGAATGATATACTGTGCTTTGATTCTTGTCAAGCTTTTATGGAGTGGGTTTTTGAGCATGTTTTTAATTACCCTGGCCTGAGATTGTTTCACATCCTTCAAAGAGTTCATTAGCAGCTGCCTGCTATATTCACCAACATCATCTAAAAGATATTCTCCTGGTATGCTTAGCTGAGAAGCTTCAAAGAGACTCATCAACCCTTTGATGTCTTTGCGGTTTACCACTTTGAACTCTCCATTTTTCTCCTTGAATTTTCTGAAGATGTCTGTTTCATCGATAAAATGAAACATCCTAATTTAATCACAAAATGATTACAAATGAACTAGTACAAAAAGCAGTCCATCTTTAATATTTTTTTTCACAATCATATAACAATATGTACTACGTACTTCAACCTCACAAATTACATTAATAACTCAAAAATGGCGAAAAATTTTGCGGCATACAAATTGGTACATCATTAGGGACGACTTGACCACCAAACCATTCGGAGAAAAAAGGACCGAACTGCGAGCATACACCTCGCACATGGCCTAAGGCGGCCCTGCATCGAAGGCAATCTCTTTTCACAAAAATTTGGGTGAGACCGTCTCACACTAAGGTTAGTGTGCGACGGTTTTTTTTTTTTTGAAATTCTTTTTTTTAAAATTTTTATACTATGGGGTCATTTTACAGTTGTATGGGGGTCATTTTTTAGTTTTAACATGCCGGGTCATTTTTCATTTTGTATGGGGTTATTTTTCAGTTTTAACATAGGGGTCATTTTTCAGTTGTATGGGGGTCATTTTACAGTTGTATAGGGATTATTTTTTCAGTTGTAAATGAGTCATTTTTTCAGACAACAACGTCTGGATTTTTTTGAGTTTTAACATGGGTCATTTTTCAGTTGTAAATGGGTCATTTTTCAGTTGTAAAGGGGTCATTTTACAGTTGTAAAGGGGTCATTTTACAGACAAAACATGAATTTTTTTGAGTTTTAACATGGGTCATTTTACAGTTGTAAAGGGGTCATTTTACAGTTGTAAATGGATTATTTTATAGTAGTAAAAGGGTCATTTTACAGACAAAACATGGAATTTTTTGAGTTTTAACATGGGTCATTTTTCAGTTGTAAAGGGGTCATTTTACAGTTGTAAAGGGGTCATTTTACAGATAAACATGGAATTTTCTGAGTTTTAACATGGGTCATTTTTCAGTTGACAAAT
>ONZK01005204.1:8670-20765 GCA_900322385.1 Pharnaceum exiguum | reverse complement strand
TGGTCCATAATTAAAACTTATTTATTTAAAAGCATGTACATTTTATAAACATTTAATTTATAAATACAAATTAAATAAGATAAAAGATAAAATAAAAGCTAAATATTATACCCCTCATTTATTGATCCTCGGGGTGTATTAGGAGACCCTCAGGAGCTTACCTCGGGATGGGATATCCTCGACTTTCTCCTCGATGCTCGACTTTAGACACTCGGGGATGACTAGTTTATTATTATTATTATTTAAAGTTTTTTGGAGTATTTGTGTAGAGAGAGAAGGGAAGGTTTTAGAGAGAGAAGTAGTTTAGGAGATGATTTTCTGAATGAGAGTTGATGCCTTGAGAGTGGAAATCACCCCTCTATTTATAGGTGAGTTTCCCTCTAAGATTCATGTACGTACTTATTGTAGAAAAGGCCTAGCGAATATTAGGAAATTCGCTGGGTATGTATCGGGTTTTTAGAAAATCGCGGGAAACGGGAAAGTCGGACCGGGTGGCCAGCGAATTCGCCGGAACCCGGGCCGAATTTATTGCTTTTTTTCCGCGTTGAATGTATTTAATGTTTTAAATTTAAATTCATGCATTCGGGTATTTTCGAGAATATTCCGGGGCATTCTTGAATTTTGGGTCAGTTGAAAATAATTTATATTTCCAATTTCGCCCTTGGTTTTAGAGTATATTTCCAGTTATGCCCTTTTATGAGAAATGAAGTATATAATTAATGAATAGGGGAACGAGTGTCATAAAACCGAGTCAAGGATAGTCAAGGCTCCATTCCTAAGCTATTTATTGTCATCGGGTCAGGGGCGACACCATTAGGGTGTCAACACTAGCATACGAGCTTCTCCGACCTTAACTACCGGGATTTTGTTAACAACATTAACACCTATAACAAAAGAACTACTAGACATAAAAAAAGCCATTCTCTTCGAACAGGGTTCTCCAGCTTCATAATCATAAAAACTTGTGCTCCGTCTCTTAACGCCAATAGATTTCCTGCATCCACAAAAATAAGCAACCCGATGTCTTAGTGCCTTGTTTTCCTTTACGAAAGCGTTGGACATCTTGAAAGCAATCATCCTTGTGGTGATAAACCTTTGTCTTGGATTTGAAAACAAAGCAGCAAGTCTCAGTGGTGGAAGTAAGAATAGGAGATGGTGTGAGTGCAGAACAACTTCGGCTCAAAGAGTGTCCTTCAGAGGTATCATTAGCAACTATACTGATAAAAGTGACTACTTCATTAGTACGCTCCATCACACAAGAAACCACATCGCTTTGATAAGTCAATCAGACGAGTCATCAACAGCATAAGTACTACTCGGATAAAGAGGGGACTCATCAGGTAACCTCCTCTTAGCTTGACTCAAAACTCTTATAGTCATAAAGGTTGGCTGACCGCAACGTGTGAAGGTAATTTCATTCCCACTTAAAAGCGAATCATATGCTTTATGTGGTATTTGAAGAGTGGAATCTCACCTGGATCAATTCTTGTTGTAGAATTGATGGGATTCGGCAAGATTATGAGTCATACATTTACCCAAACCATGATCCTGGGTAGCATACTAGCATCAACATCCATCATACCCTTTCCGGTGCACTCCTTAAACATCTCCTTCTTAATCTGACTACAATCGTCTCTTGAATCACCCTCTATAACATGAGGTGAAGAATCAAAATCACCAGACATATCTAAACCCGAGCATGGAGCTTGCTCAAATCTACCACACAACTTAGCATCACCAACTGCTAAACGCTTCCCTGTTCTATTTTGTTCCAACAGGTCAAACACAAGGACACTTCTCTCTTTTCGAGGTCAACCAAAGAAGGTCCTCAACTTTATCCAATTCTTTTAACAAATCCATATTCTAGGGTCTAAAGCCACAGCCCTCGATAAATCAATGAGAGCATTCTCAAGCATAACTATACCTTGAAAAGTTTGACCTCTCCTAAACAAAGCTTTGAGGTTGCTTTTATCAAAAGCTAAAACCAAAGAGCACAGAGTTTCAGCTCTACCAAACTGTTTCAATTTAAGAGCACACCCAGCCATATTCAAGTTCAGTGTAAAAGCTAAGTTTTGAAATTGAGTTCTCCCATCCTCATCCAAGGGCATACCAAGAAGGAGAACACTAACAGCCTTGCCATACGCCGCAAAGTCATCTGTAAAGTTTTTATTCTTATATAACCTATTCCCATCCTCCTTCAGAAAATTAACACAAAGAGGTATATCAAATTGTGAGAGAAGACACTCAAGTTCACCCTCTCCAAAACCCTCCCTGAGGTGGGTGGAAGTCATGGCTGATAAAAGGGAATTAATATCCATGGAAGGTAGAAAGAACTTAATAAAACCCAAACTCAAAGGAGACAGACAACAAGAGAATGGCAGGACACCGTAACTATGGACACACTGACAAGACTAATAAGAGACAGAACCAAAGGAGAAACGAGTCTTTAAAGAAAAGATTAGGGACTAAACAAAAGGAGAGAAGAAGGAAAAAACAAACCAAATGGGTGCTTAAATCGGAAAACCACGCAAAGAGTTCACCTTCAAAAAGCTTGTCCCAAACCCCACCATACTGCTAGAAAGGAAGATGAATGAAGAAGACACCGGCAAAGGGTGGAGGCTGTGAAGCCAAGCCAAGCCTAGATTGAGATTGCAAGGGCAGAACACCCAAACGAACAAAGGAGACCAAAAAACGATGAAAGAAAAACGAAAACAAGAAAAAACGCACAGAAACGAAAAGAACACAAAGAAAAACAAACAAATCCAGCCAAGAACGACCGGATTCCGGTCAACGGGTCGTCAAAGGGGTTGAATGAAAGTCTAACTTGGGGGTGAGAGGAGAGAGTCTAGGGCCTGCAGGTTTGACATTGAATCTTCTATTTGCTAATGTTATCACTTTCAACTCTTGTTTTCTTTTTCTGTTTCCACTTGGAATGCGTCTGAACTTTGAAGGCCACATATGACTTTATTATAAATTTTAAAGGAGAAGTGAGCGGGTACTATACCCGGCAGGTAAGAGGAGAGTTTTCCGTAAAATATTTATTCATTTAGGAAAATACGAGTACAAAAAAGGATAACGGAAACAAGTGCCAATTACACACCAACAATGACACTGATTAACACACCACTTCCATCAAGTGAAAATAAAGTCTTGAAAGTGTATATACAAGCTTTCGACCCTCAATGCCTCTCCTTCAGGCAAAGTACAAACCAACTGGCAGATGCGCAATTTAACCCAAACCCATTGCTTAATAATCAAATGACATTAAGGTGGTTAAACGTTGGACGAGCTCCTCAAGGAGCCAACAGCCTTAGCACAACCAGCCCTCAACACATATTGGTGGTAGAAAGCGACAATAAGAGCTCCAATGAATGGTCCGACCCAGAAAATCCACTGCAAGATGACAACATAGAAAATAAATTAGAATTAACAATCTTTCACTTCCAAATAAGTGATGCAAAATTGACAATTGCTTACTAAGAGTATTTATTTATTTATACTAGTAAGAGGACTTACTGTAGATACCGTATTTTGTACGGGGTATTGCCATGCCTAATGACGAAAATCCCCAACCTTATATCTTTCGGTTAGCTCGAATCTTTATTGTATTGGGTGCACTGGAGCTTGAGAAAGGAAATTGAAGTCGATTCTTAAGCCCGATCAATTATTAATCGTCATTTGGACCGTTAATAATAGCATAACCCGTCCGATTAATTAGTATTAGCCCAATGGCCTAACTATTAATTAATTAGCTTTATTAAATCATCTCACAAAATAAGCCCAGTCCATTAAGTCATTTTAGATATTTATTTATTTAAATATGCATTTTATGCATTTATTTATTTATTTAAATATTGCTTGGCGAAAAAGCAATCTCTTTCTTTTTTGATATTCCCGGAATATTTAGAGCTAAATACGAGTTTACTATATACCTAAAATACAATTAGCAATATTCCACATAAACAGAAAAAGGAAAATAAAACATTCGCAGAATCCGACTCTAGCGTCATGCGCCAGAGGCTAGGCGCTTGACAGTGTCAAACAGAAGCATGTCTTTGTTCAGAGCCAGCATTACTTTTTTTTTGGCGCTGGAAGCGGCGGCATGCGCCCGGGTCTGGCCGCATGCGCCACATCTACGTGCAAAGTTTATTTTTGGCTTGAATCTTTGTGCAATCTTTCTAATACTAGATTTTAATCCTGTGCGATCCACGGGCCTCCATAAATTTGACCTTTCACATTCTATTTTTTTAATGCATAGATTTGCTCATTTTTGTAAAATTAAATGTCATATACTTTATTATTCGTACTAATTTCCTTAAGCAATCTCTTATTTTTAAAGTGAGTTTATCTAGTTATCGGACATTTTTGTTAGTTTTATTAAGAAAAGTTTGAATAGGTTGTTAGTCTTTCATATTTACAACTCCCATCGCCCAGAATTGAGTGTTATTTGTGTTAAAAATATTTGCATGGAAATAGTGTCATATTTAAGAGTATAAACGTCACATTAGATTAGAACTTATTTTGCATTATACCCCATGCAAGGAGGTGAACTTATAGATAAGGCCTTTCCTAACCAGTAGTGTCTGAATATGTGTGTTTGGGTCAAAGAATGTTACACTCAATAGTCATAGCATATTTCTAATTATTACCCACATTTATTGAAATATATGTTTTGTTTTTCGAAAATCATGTATTGTTGAATAATTCTCTTAGATTTCTTGTCAAATTTGACTTCATAATTTTCTTTGTTCTATTTTTTTCTTTGATTTTTCTACAATAAAGACATATTTAATTTTCATAATTTAATCAATCTAATTTCTCCATACGGTTTCTCTTTTAATATATTATTAAAATTCCTTATTAATTGATAATGCCTTAAATGAATTGAAGTGAAAGCTGGCTCTCATTTGGAAAGGAATTTCTTTAACTTGTGGAACCGAAGTTAACGGATGGAAGTTGCACATGAAACTTTTAACCCAACTCGAAATTGTGCTCAATGAAATAATTTTAGTGAACTGAACTAAATGTTGTTTACTGAATTTAGTAGAATACTAAGTTTTTAGTTTTCGAAACTAATAGTATACAAAGATTTTTTTGCAACAGAATACAAAGTTTATTAGGGATACATACTATTAAATAAAAGAAAATTCATTCATCTTTAAATTATGCAATTGATGAACATAAATTTGGAAATTGAACTATATTTAATTAATCTTTAAAGTATGTCTGTCCTCAAAAGTTCTTACTACCTAGATTCATCAATGGAACCATTAGTTAAGGTTCATTAAATAAACCAAGTAAGTTAGGATATATTATGCTTGGTAAGATATTTGGGAGATAACCTTTTTAAAATATAAGGAGAAGACTCTACTTGAATAAAAAAAAGTATCCAAGAGGTGTCCATTGATAAATAAGCCACAACTTATTCACGAGGTCTTGGATTCATACCCCTTTTTTTTTAAAAAAATGGAATGGATTCACATCTATTGGAGAGCACTTATTGGAATTATTTCCAGAAATATCCAAAGTCATGGTTTAAGAGATACCCTTTGGGCACGCTTAAGGAGCGAGACACTCCTTGCTCAATAAGAAATAATCATATAAACAAAATAAATTCCTAAACATATAAATCAATAAATTATAAAGACTGTCTTGTAACAAAATTAAAAAGTTGTCACATGATATAAAATCAAAGCCTTCCATGCCACAGGCAAGCAAGTCATCACCTACCCAAAGAATTTTTTTTAGAAACGTTTATCCCTCTAATATTTTTTTTAAGAAACAGTACAAATAATATGTCTATCTTGGTTATTCAAAATTATGGTAACAGAATTTGTAAAAGGTACTTATTATTATTATTATTATTATTATTATTATTATTATTATTATTATTATTATTATTTGTTTACTTGAGATAGAAATATACATGAGATTCGACTTAATTTGAATAATTTTTTGTACTTTTTGACTTCAAAAAATAAAATACAATATATACTTTCAAAAATAAATTAATATATTCTAAAATTAGCTTATTGGAGACTTGCGTAATGCGTTCAAATATAATTTATTTTAGTGGACTTTTTATGAGAATATTATCTTTCGAAAAAAGTTTGTTGAAAATATGCCTTCAAAAAATTAATTGATTTTTTTGAGCAATTTTCATTTTTAGTTTGAAATTTATTGATAAAGAAGATCATGCTCACGTGGCTCAACGATACTGATGAAAATCCTACTTAGAAAGCTATGTTCAAATTTTCATTAGTGTAAGTTTGGGATATTTTACTATTCATGTATCGATCTTTCATGATTCAACTGGATCACATTAAGACGTGTATACTACTCTCCATTTCTTCTTTGATATAAAAAAAATAACAGCACTACTTATTACGTGTTTTTCAAGCTCATTATACATACTTTTTGGTTCTTACTAAGTTGTTTTCCTCTTAGTTTAGTTATGTTCCAATTCAAAATTAAGGTCAAGGTATTGAATTATTACTTATTACAATCATTTGGTTCAAAAATATAATTAACTTCCCCTTAAAAAATAAAATAAATTTAATAAAATTAGTTCATTTTAGTAAATAATTCCAAAAAGGAATTCCAATTGTTTTTCTAATAGTATATATGTATATGTGTGCTAAAATAAAATTGGTGGCGACTCTTGTTCAATAGCATGCGCATTCAACCCACCTACCAGGTAGGTGCATGGGTTTACCTAGTCTAAGTGGATTCACTTCCCTTAGACCGGGGCCACTGTGTCTAAAAAAGTGGCTTCTTTTCTGGGGATGCTAGAGAACGAGACTCGAATGTCGATGTATTCCAATATAACACGCCAAACATGTTTATCTATGTTATATTGTCATCATTCGCATAAGCATTTTTTTTTCAATTCGGTGTCCGTATGGTAGCCCCAGGGAGCCATGCGTGATGTCACTTAAGCATAACCCTAAAGAACCCTTCGATGGTATAGTACTCAAACGCCGAGGGCCATTGGCTTCACTTATTGCCGATTTGAGACTATGCACATCACTCGTGTATGCTTCCTTCCCATTGGCAAAGGAACCAACTAACTCTTACTAGTCGCAGCGGGACATACGGGTGACGAAACGAGTTTGATCACGAGAACCTTCTAAGCCTTGGCCCACATAAACCAACCTATAGTAAACTTAGCACTAAGCCTTTAGGTGTGTCAACCGCATTTGTTGCATCTGCGTACTTGACGAGTGTATGTGCTATATTATTTGTGCTAACCTCTTGTGTTTTCTTTGTCAAAATCACCTTTACGTGCTAAACTAACTTGTAATAAGTGTCATGATCATCCCAAATGTGTCAAGTACATGTCGTGTTTCCCATGTATACATGTTGAGTCAATCCAATTGCATGTCATGTGTGTCGATGTTTTCCCATTTACATGTCAATAGGTAGTCTTTTGTGCCAAATCTAGTATGTCAAAGCACAAGTTTAGCCAAAACGCGTCAAAGTCATCCGCCCTCCCCACGGCGCGTCAATTCCCCCTCTCCCCACGTTGTGAGTCATTCCTTGTCATGTCAAGTCATCTATGTTGTCAATCATGTCAAACCTTAGCATGTCCGTGTCAAAACATAGTTGTCATAATCCCTCTCCCTACAACGTACAAGAGTCATTCCCCATTTCCCAGGTTGTGTTAAACATCATGCTTCATGCCGCCCATTTGTCGTCTCACAAGTCATAAACTTAGTTCAAAACCCCTAGATGTCTAAGTCATGTATGCATTGTCGCACCACTATCACTTGTAAATAACACACACATGGACTTAGCATACACTTTAAATCAAATGTTTCCATGCAAAATGTTTTCAAAATGTTTTCCAAAGCTTCGTCAAAACTAAAAAAACTCGTTTTCAAAATAAAAGAAAAGAACTAGATTTAACTTGGGAAAGCAAATCCAGCCTTGAAACGCGCCGATACTACCGTCGAACATGAAGGTCTACACCAAGCTTTGATTCAACTGGATTACTTACAACGAAAAACAAAGCAAATGTCTACCGTTAATGCTTGAATTGTCAACTGCAAAAGATCGATTGGGTGATCGTTGGCCGAAAATCGAGAACATCAACCGGGAAGCCGCACTATTAGAAGCACAAATAGGACGACATTCAGCCATGACTCAAGCCATGAAAGTAATGACAAATTCAGGCATACATGATTAACTCATTAGTTTAAATGCATTCAAGCCCAAAAGGAGAAGCGAAGCATCGATCATACCTTTAAAGTTATCAAAGGCCCGAACGTGCAACCCCGAATGCAAGCTACAAGTCTTTTCATCATGCCGAAGCCAAAAATGTAATACGAATCTTGATAGAACCCATGAGAGTGAATCTCGGAGCCACTTTGCAAGACATTGAAATCATTAGCAAAAGACGCTTGAGAGTTACAAGACAAGACAAAGATTATTACCATTCTCCTTATAGACGCCGAAGATAAGTCTATCTACAACCTTGAATCTAAAAGGTGAACGCCATCTATAAATTAAAGATATGCCCTTCATAATCACAAAGTCAATTGCACGCTCAAAAGAAAGAGCCATGCCGCTCTCCTACAACATTCCACTGCGGTATGCTCTATAAAAAGACTGTTCATCGTTATCATCCCTGGCTCTTTCGACTCAAAGATTTTCTCCTCATCCTCATCAACAAGTTCAAAAATGCGAACTCTTTTGCAATTATCCTTACAACGAGAAGAAGAAGTGCCATATCATCACGACGAGAACTCCTACCAAATTATAATCACAAGTTAACACTATACATTGCCTAGTATGCAAGTTCTACATCACTTTATGGTCCGGACAACGACTAGTTCAAGAATGCAGTTCAAACTGAAGTTCAACATCGTCATGCTCAAAAATATGCTCAACGACCAGGCCATGTCAAGATCTAGAATCAAAATTCCATCATTATCTACCATCATCCTACAACTATATTTCACAACAAATTATCCCAAAAGATCAAAAAACCTAAATTGGAGCAAGCGGAGCGTATACAAATACAAACATGAAGAAATAATGAGCAAAGGAAGTAAGGAACAAGATTACCTACATTGGATGATGAGAATACAAAGGATTACAAGCATATGCCCATCAACCGGGGCTCCTGGCGTACGTCATTTGATTGATTCCTTACAACATTTCCGCTAACAAGAAGTACCGTGCTCGTAGCTCCAAGATATCTTACAAATTCTCAAACAAATACTACACACCGCCTAGTAGGAAATGCTCATGCTCAGCTCAACACTACAAGAACAAAGGTTCCAAACACAATCCCGTATTTTGGCCTATCCCCATCCGGAAAAGCGCCTAAATAGGCTTAAAAATTTATTTTTCAATGCAAAAATCATGCACATTGGCTATTTATATCAATACCTAAGCCAAATTTAGCTCAAACAACGCCAAATTCACTCGAATTGGTCGAAAAATGCCTCACGCAAAAAAATTCCCCCAAATTTCTCTACCTTGAGTTCACAACTTTGCAAAACAAACTCAATATTGCATTAAGCCTATATTTCCAAATTAGGGTTCTTAGCTTAATCACAAATCAATTAAATACCTCACAAAATTGCCACACTAGAGATGTAGTTCAATGCACTAGCAAAACGCGCATGTCCTATTATCTCATTCCATCATTCATAAAATCATCACAAATTCACAAAAAATCCCAAAATTTGGAGTTTGAGCAAAAGTATAATCCATGAGCAAGAGCATGAGCAACATAGGCAAAAATGAGCAAGCTTTGGTACGCGATTATCCTGGTTGAAGTAAAGCAAGAACAAAGTGCAACAAGCAAGCAAGTCCACTTTGCACTCTCTTCAATCCGCGCAAATGCAAACAACAAGTCTAGCCTAGCGCGACATGTCGGGCCCACCAACACGTTCAGCAATTACGCACCCCTTTTTTTTCCAAACTGGGGGCCCTTTTTGCAATCACCATTTCACATCAACGGTAAGTGCCAAGGTACGTTTTCAAATTAATGCTTTCAAATTCAATTATAGTATTCATTTTGCCAAAATCACAACATTCCCGCCAAAATATTTAGTGCAAGGAATATTGCACTTATTACAAATATTGCACGCTTTGAAATAGTCAAAGTACAATCCCGAGGCGAGAAAGCCTAGGGATATTTTAGATTGAGCACAAAACTCACAAATTGCACAACCAAAGGCGAATTAACCTTTAACGCTTAAGTACACGAGACAATGTCTTTCTTACTGAAGCGGTGGGAAAGATATTCTTTTCATATAGAAAAGCATTCTATACGAAACAACCCCGAAACAAGTTCATCTTATTTAGGAACTCCCTTGTGGATCGTGACCTCATGTGTAACAGCAGCCTTATACATGGCTTAGCAAAATAATGACTTAATTGCAATATCAAAGGTCATTCTTCACATGGGTGATGCCTCCCCTATAAATTTAGCAGTCTTGGAAATGAAATGCATTTTCCTTGACTTAGCAAATAGTGTTGACGAACACATGTGCAAATAAGCAACTTTTAGTAATCATGTTCATTCGCAAGAACAGCTTCCTGCATTTGAACATTTAGCAAACAAACAAAATTAGCAATTAGGAATTAAGTGCATTTTATATGTTCTTTTCGTAACCCCTTTGCATTTATATACAATTGTGCACTTTGCTTCTGCATGTCTTGTCTCTTGTGCTTTAAGACAAGTATTTACAATGACCCTAGCAATCAACACTGAGGTATGTACACTATGCTAACTTACACGACTATATTGTTGCATATGCATTGCATGTCCCGATTCGGAAACAATGGCAATACTTTACCCTTCGCCCTGGTCTCGTCCTCGGCTAAAGTGGAGGCTCCTGTAGATATCGTATTTTGTACGTTGTCATACGTAATGACGAAAATCCCCAACCTTATATCCTTCGGTTAGCTTGAATCTTTATTGTATTGGGTGCACTGGTACTTGAGAAAGGAAATTGAAGTCGATTCTTAAACCCGATCAATTATTAATCGTCATTTGGACCACTAATAATAGCATAGCCCGTCCGATTAATTAGTATTAGCCCAATGCCTAATTATTAATTAATTAGCTTTATTAAATCAGCTCACAAAATAAGCCTAGTCCATTAAGTCATTTTAGATATTTATTTAAATATGCATTTTATGCATTTATTTATTTATTTAAATATTGCTTGGCGAAAAAGAAATCTCTTTTCTTTTTTGATATTCCCGGAATATTTAGAGCTAAATACGAGTTTACTAAATACCTAAAATACAATTAGCAATATTTCGCATAAACAGAATAAGGAAAATAAAACCTTCGCAGAATCCGACTCTGGTGTCATGCGCTAGAGGTTGGGCGCTCGACAGTGTCAAACAGAAGCATGTCTTTGTTCAGAGCCAGCATTATTTTTATCTGGCGCCGGAAGCGGCAGTATGCGCCCGGGTCTGGCGGCATGCGCCAGAGGCCATCTACGTGCAAAGTTTATTTTTGGCTTAGAACTTTGTGCAATATTTCTAATATTTACCCTAATATTCTTATAAATCCGACCATTTCTCATTTCAACCCTATAAATACCCCCCTCATTTCATTCATTTCAACAACACACTACTATTATATTATTATGCAGAAATTTACACTTGACTAATCAAAAACTTCAACTAAGTTTGAGATATACTCTTCTTAAAGCTACTAAACACATTAGCATTAGCACTCAAGCATTCAAGCAAGGAGTATATCCAAGGCAAAGAGTAATTTGTCAAGCATCATGGCGCCCCAATCCTTGGAGTTTTCAAGTTAGCTATACGGTAAAGGTCCTGAAGGTACCAGCTTTCATATTGTTCCTATTTTCTTCTATTACCATCATGTAGACTGTAGGCACAGGGGCCCCGATCTAAGGGAAATGAATCCACTTAGACTAGGTAAACCCATGGACCTACCCGCTAGGTAATTGAATGCGGGTGCTATTGAACAAGAGCCGCCAACAATTTTATTTAAGCACTCATACATATACATACTATTAGGGAAAACAATTGGAAAACCCGTTTTATATTATCTTATTATCAATAAGCGATTTAAGTATAATAAAATACGTTTTGAT
>ONZK01005203.1:9122-21785 GCA_900322385.1 Pharnaceum exiguum | reverse complement strand
AAAATTTATCGGCTAACATATTGATATGTTTTAACTGGAGTAAAACATTGAATTCAAGTCATCTCAAAGGAGTACGCTACTACCTGTACGTGCGTTGAAGTCAAATTTATGAGATAAGTTTTTTCATTTTTTGATGGCAATTTATGAGATAACTTTTTAGTATAGATATATTATTGATCGTCGTGTGCCTGCTAACCATTTCTTATCTTTAAACGTTCAAGATTATATTATGTGATTTCTTCTTTTTATTTATTTTTTAGAATCTTGGATAAACTTTCGTGAAGTGATTTGCTCTCTTAACGTAAATTTTGTCTGTCGATGTTGTTATTCATTTTTCATTTTGTTTAAAGAAATTCTCTTTTTTATTATTTTTTTTTGATAAATTAAAGAAATTTTCTCATTGGTGTTTTTTAAATCTTACGTGGCGCGCTGTGAGCTCAAGAAAAATGCCTCTTTTATATATATAGATAGATAGATATGTATAAGATAAGATTAATTGTTGTTGTACATTATTAATGCACATAAAATTTCTCATTTTGGTAACACTTAGCTGTTTTAGTTAGACTTTTTCTTTCTTTGTGACATCTTTTTACTTCTTTATGAGGTTTGTTTGATTACTTTGTAAGGCTTGTTGTCCTTTAATTTACGTTTACCGTTAACTCTTCACGATCAGCGACTTGGATGTTTTTTCATCTCTTATGAGATTCAACGAGATGTCTTCAATGAGGAATAACTTTCTGTCTCTAAGAGAACACTGATCGTGGATCTAAGATAATAATGTGTACAAAAAGGTTGATAATGCAATGCCATGTTCGACATATGCATTTGCTATTGAAATATTGAGCCTCCCTCTATCATGTTATACTAAAGGCTTCTTTACAACAACTCATTATATTCCCATTTCAGATGGGGTACCGAGGGAATATGATGTGTTAAAGGGTTCTTTGAAATATAGATTCAAAAACATCTACTAAATATAGCTAATTTTATCATAATTGTAGTTTTTTTATTTATTAGAAATATTAATTTCAAAAGTTATCTCAGAAACAACCTCTTTTTTTTCTTAAATAGGGGTAAGGTTGCGTACATCCTGACCCGAGTACCCCTATTTAATGGGGATTTACAGTCGATTTTTTTTGTTGTTGTTGTTGTAATTTCAAAAGTTCAATATTTTCATTTAGTTTCATACTTGTTAGTTAGTTATTCTATATGTTAATGTTGTATAGCTTTATCTAAATGTAATTTTTTTGTGGGTGTAAATTCTCACCGGGTTTATGTAACTTTAGTGATAAAATAAAGATAATGTATTGACCAACGAAAATGAATGGAAAGCTATGGTTGTACTGTGTTTCCACCGAATTAGAGTTATTTAACACTTTATTTGGGGGATGGTTTATTAATAAAAGTTTAACCATTTTCAAAAAAAAAAAATGAATGAAAAATGAACAAATCACCCGAAATCAAAATTTAGGCCACAAAAATAAAGAAGTTATATTTTTTTTAAAAAAATAACATAATAGTTTCAGTAATTTGAGAAATTTAATTATTATTATTTTAGCAACGACAATCCTTTCCAAAAAAAAATATATAGAAAAATTCCGATCTTGGTACGTGTAGCCATTTAACTACTCTATCCATTTATTTTTGTTGTTTCACTTTGCGATTGACACATAGAGTTTTTTTTCCCGTGGTAAAGAAAAGTTAGGGAACTCTTCTCTCAAGATGAACCCCTAACCTATCAGCCCTAAGAATGGATGAAAAATGGAATTACTATTAAATGAAACCGAGGAAGAAGACATTATATGTCCTTATTTAGAAAGCCATATCAGCAGCTCCATTAATTTTTTTGGTAAATATGATTAATTCGATAAATTTCAAAATGACGTAATAATATAAGACAATCATTAATTAAGGTGTAAATTTACAAGTACACCATGTGCATTTATGAGTAATAATAAAGGAACTGACTAATGACATTAAAAAGGTGACTAATGCTACAACCTCCGTGTCATGTTATTCTTCCTCTTTGCAAATGGCACAACATTTAATAAAGTGGACCATGTTAATATAAATGACAATAACACCCTTACATGTACATTTAATAAAGTGGGAAAGGTGAGAGAAAGGGGTAGTAATTAGGACGAATACCCAGGGGCAAAAATGTCAATTTGCCAAAAAAAATTACCAAATAAAGAAAGGAGAAGAATAACATGATACAGCCCAAAATGAAAAGATGAAGAATAACATGACACGGAGGTTGTATATGTTATGATACTTTGAAAGAAAACACCTTGTGTACTACTATACTGTACTATGTACATAGTGTACCGTAGAAATAAAATAATAAAACAATAAAAAGAAATAATGACTACTATCCGAAAAGTTTTCCAAACCACCATGCTTAACAACAGCAAAAGGTAAGGAACAAATGTCATCTTTTGTTGACATCAAAAGTCGTTTCGGTGTACTGCCATTTGGAAGCTGGGATTCATCAAGTGCCAAGTACTTCGCTGTGCGACATGAAATCGGAAGATGAGGTTTGACTTTTACCTTCTTATTTTTTCATGTGTTTCATTGTCTTTTTTCTCTGGTACTTCTAATTGCCACTTGTGGTTACGCTGACCTCCCACATCGCGCCAGGGCACAGTTGTGGTGTTCAGAACCGCTCGTTGATTTGGGGAGCACAATCGTGTCACCAATTCACCAACCCATCAACTCTCGTAGACAAATTTGTCATCGTACTGCATAAGGTCACGGTGGAACAAATTTTTTTTTTTTTTGAAAGCAGAACCAATTTTTTTTGATATTGATAGGACAAATTAAAACAAAGCAATGTAGTCTTCTTTTCATATTAAGGAACTCTTCGTAAGTAAATTGTTTTCATTTTGTAAGCTTATAGAGATGGAAGAAAGTATGGTGGCTCCCAAATATTGTAGGCATGGGAGTCACCATAACATAGTTTAATCAAAACCATTAATTTCGTCATTTAAACATCATGGCCGTTCATATATATTAATCATGAAATTAATATAAAGTACTCAAAATCTTATTAAAGTTGGTATACTATAACTTGAAAAAAATCTGAAAAAATAAGAGTTAGGTAATTATAATTTTACAAAATTTATTTTGAGCACAAAAAGTATTTTTTTTTTGGAAAATTAAATTAAAATATTAAAATTTAAACTTAAAAACATCAAAAAAACTTTATAAAAAATTATGAGAAATATTTAAATTTCTTTACACCATTCTAAATTATCCAATTACTTTTTTTCTATTTTTAATTACTTTTACATTATTTATAGATTATTTGTAGTTTTAATGACCCAGATTACTTGATGTCAAAAATGAATGGACTAGATTAGACTATGTTATGGTGACTCACATGGCTACAATTTTTGGGAGTCACCATACTTTCTTCCGAATAGAGATAGATTGCAAATTAAGTTAGCTTATTTTGCAAGATGTATGAGGCACCTTATCGGATAATCACATAACAATAATTATTTTATATTCCAATATTACACCAACTAAAAAGGTTACCCCTAATTGTTACGGGTAACAATTACTATTGTCTTTTTATGTTATTTTATATTCAGCAGTTTTTACTGAACATTCTATTTTGATTATCTATGAATCTTTAGCTAACTAGTTTAGCTTTTACTAGATTTGCCGAATACACCAATGTTACATTAGGTGAGAAGCGACCATCTTATATCAAAAGGAAAATAGACAAAATGGGAGTGAATTCGTTTCATATATGAGACTTGATAGATAGAGGTCATTAATATTTACGCGATGGGTCATTAATGACTATACGAGGCGTCATTATTGACCATCCGAGGGGTCATTAACACATAGTCTCATCTATAAAACTGGTTAATAAAATTTTTTGTTCAAGGAAAAATACTTAAGGTCCGCTTTTGTAACGGCCCAACCCAACACAGCCCAATAAGATGAGAAATAACCAATTAAACCCATACTTAAACACTTAAACTTAAAAAGTGAAGGCCTTATTGTCAGTATGTTGGACCGCTACTGCTAATAAACTACTCTCTGCCCTCATCTCTCTTCGATGTGGGACAAAGGTGTCACAAACTACCCCACTTAGAAACACAACATTCCTCGTTGTGCACTGCTCAGGCCCATCAAGCCTAGAAACACCCCCGCTAGGCAGCTACTGAACAGGCCGCCTCTTGGTCTGTACTAAACCAGTCTGCCGTCGCAGGGTCGCTCTGATACCATCTGTAACGGCCCGGCCTAACATACTGGCACAACACAACTCAATAAGATGGAAAGTTACCAATTAAGCCCATACTTAATCACTAAAGCTTAAAAGGTGAATGCCTTTATTGTTAGTATATTGGACCAGTATTACTAATAAACTGCTCTTTACCCACATCTCTTCTCGATGTGGGACACGGGTGTTAGAGCTTTCATCAAATTTACGAAGTAGTGTTTTGTTCTATTCGCCAAAACTTACAAACGTGTTGACCCAAGAGAACTCCACGCAATATTGTTAATGTTCACCTATTCATATTTCCTACCCAGTACGTCAATACACACATTTTGGTCAAAGACACCGAGGTCCACTTTTGCTATTAGGATAATTGGCAGATACTAAAATTAGATAGCAGTTACTAGATTAATGTGAGAGAGTAGAAAAGTGTAAAAATAAATAAATAACAGATTTAATAATAGTTTTAACAATAGATTGATACGAGAGAGAAAAAGAAAACTAAATCAGGAACTCATCATAAGTATAAAGAATATGTAAAACCCATGTCTCACATCGAAGAGAGATGTGGGTAGAGAGCATACTTCTCCAAATTCATGAAGCATTGGACTCAATTTTGACATACCTAATATACCGATTCTTGTTATATTATTTATGAATCCATTGCGACCACACAGAATGTTGAACAAGAGAGATTCCCATAAGTAGTTTGAGCATTTGTACTTTGTTCCAACTTAAGATCTCCTTAATTGCCATACCCGCCCCCCATTCTTCTTAACTCTGCAGATCAGTGGTGGAGTTGGGAGTTATATTCGTTGGGGGCACTTGATAATACGAATTAAATTTTCTTTTCTTTGAGGGGCCCATAAAATATGATCAAGATCGGAAGAACAAAATAGAAATATTTTCTGTAAATTCATTAGCGTAAGTAAATTATATCTTTTTTCTCTTTTAAAAAGAAGATTTTTAATTGATGTTTCATTTACCCTATAAATAGGGTAAGCTAATCGTATTTTATAAATTTATTACAGTATGAGTACTAGACTTTGGGATTGTTGTAGTTTGGGATGTCTTTTATGCACCAAGTGGTCTGGTGTTCAACTTGTCCCAGTAATGTAGTTGTCGTTTACTTTATAGCTAAAAAATAATGACATAATTGGTGCAATTCATGACTTGAACCCACGATGTCGTGCTTGTTAGTAAGTACCTCAAACCGTTTGGCCAAACAACATTAATTGGTAATCTAATGGGATCATGTGTATGTTTAGTAGAGTAAATGATAAATCAAGACTATGTTTATTAAAGAAACTTTCAATTTTGATGGGGGCATCTGACCCCAATGGTATCAACTAGCTCTGCTATTAGTGTAGATTCTTTTGCAACTCATAAGAGTTAACTTTCGACTCCCACCATCTTTTCCCCAGAAGAAATTCATGTCCAAATTATTGATTTTCTCACTCACTCCATTAGCAATAGCAAACCACAACACCAAGACTTCACTAAACCAAACACAGTTTATGAGTTGAGCTCGAGTTCCATATGTTAATAGTGAATTGGCCCAATGATGAGGTAGAGATCTAATTTTATCAAGTAATGTAAGGAACAACACTAGATTATTTAACTCTTTGGAATTCAAAGGGAGCCCTAGATGGCAATGAACCCAAAGTGAAGCCTAGAGTAGGCTAGTATCTACTGATAAATGGAAAGAGAGACTCCACCAAAGTAGATATTAGATTTATTTGAGTTTATGGCCAAACTTGAAATGACCTCAAACTTGTGCAGAATCACAATGGCATGCTGAAATGATGGACAATCACCTCGAGTAAACACCAAAAGATCATCAACAAAACCCAGATGATTAGTGTTGAGCCAAGCACATTTGGGATGTTTACTAAATGAACTTACAACGTGTAGATTTCTGAGCCATCTTGATAACGTTTCCATACATTGAACAAAGATATAAGGAGAGAGTGGATCTGCCTGACGAACCCCCTTTTACCTTCAAAATAACCATGCAAACTGCCATTGATGACCAAACAATTATGAGGGGATGTAATGCTTTCCAGAATCCAATCAACAACCAACCGAAAGGAGAGCATTGAAATCATCTTATCTTGGGCTTTTAAAGTCCTCAAATAAGAATATAGAAAATTTTTAATTTCCATGTTCGGGACATGTGCGGAAAGAGCTGTCTTATGCGCTCCTTTAAGCTAAGTAGAATTGTGAGTGTCAAGTAAATTGAATAAAAATGCAAGGATGATTGATCAACATGGGTAGAAAGATTGCCGTGAATATATTTAATTGGCCACAAATTGCCTTCTTAACTTGTTACAGACCAACGCATGCAGATATGAAATATTATCATCGAAAATATCAAGATGGTGTGCCTTTTCTCTCTACATTAAAGAGCTAATTGCCTTTGCTAAATGTATAAGGATTTTATTCTTCTTTCTTTTGTAATCAAATCTGCATTCATACACTCAACTTGGAGCTTTTTTTGCCACTGCTCCAATAGGAAATAACTCGAATGAGCTCAGTTTTGAATGTTTGAATACTTCTCTTTAAGAATTTCTTAGTGAGCAGCCATGACAAGTTTGAGTTTACCAGCTAACCGATATATTGAAATGTCTTTAACTATATTTGACGAAACATCCTTCACAATACTCATGAAATATGGATCAATTCTAGAAAATGAAGTGGCTTAGGCTGAATATCTACATGCTCAATCATAGTAACTAAGGAGGGTGAGTGATCCGATGAGGAATAAACTCTATAACACGACTACTTTGCAGATAACAATGTTGGGCGGATCTTGCTTATTGGTCCAACCATTTGTAAAGAGTTGTAGAAGCTAACAAGTGAGCGATGACATCTTCTTGAGTACAACTTAAGAATTCTTGTATGTCTAGAAGATTTAGAGAAGAGTCAGTTTTCTTTTCGGAATCCCGCAAGACCACATTAAAATCACATGCATAAATCTTATAAAAACTAAAATAGAAGAAACAATGCAAGCTAAGTGTAGAGATATTATGCCATCACTTTAGTCTTCTTCTACCATTACCATTAAGCGTAGATAAAAGTGGCAATATAAAAAAGTTGAGCAATTGATTTCTACATAATAAAATGCAAGTAAGAAGTATAAAAAAAACCCCTCAATTATCTACCATTATGATGAGAAAGGTAGTTGTGTTTAAAATGAAATTGGTTGATCTGGTTTTAGTTTGCTAGTTTTTTTTCTTTCATTATAGATTCCAATTGGGCACGGAACTCCACTTTATCAAACAAGAAGAATTTGAGTACATCCTATTGATTGAAGGGGTCATTCCTTAGTTACTTTTCATGTGAGAATTTTCATTAAGATAGTGAAGATAATATTTTACCCCCACCTGTCCCCACTCCACTACGGTTTCTTCTTTGTTTTTTCTTGAAATGACAACAATAGGATCAATGGTTGTACTTATTAAGACATCAATTTTTTTTTAAAATAATGGGAATCAACTTGTTTCATCTCATTAGTAGTTGACTTTTTCTTAGTCACCACAAATTCAACATTTCCTCCATGTATTTTCATACTAAAAACCTTCCAAAGTGAAGTGTATCATTATATATGCCAGCCTCTAAACTGGCACTACAATGTTATTGTGCTTCTTCTGATGGAGTAAATCTAATTTTAGAATTACTAGAAATGTCTTAGACTTAACTTTGAATTTTGGTAGTTTGGAAAATTCTTTTAAGCATTGTTAATTTGGTAAATACTTTCTCCAATTCGCAAAACACAAAAACTTGGGTGAGACCTTAGTGTGAGACAGATTTTTTTTTTTTGATTTTTTTTTTTTTTTTACTGTGGGGTCATTTTTCAGTTGTATGGGAGTCATTTTTCAGTTTTATCACGGGGGTCATTTTTTCTGTTGTATGGGGTCATTTTTCAGTTTTAACATGTGGGGGTCATTTTTTCACTTGTATGGGGGTCATTTTTCAGTTGTATAGGGGTCATTTTTTCAGTTTTAACTTGTTATACATTTTTTCAGTTGTATGGGGGTCATTTTTCAGTTGTATGGGGGTCATTTCTCAGTTTTTAACTTCAGTTGTATGGGGGGTCATTGTTCAGTTGTATGTGGGTCATTTTTCAGTTATATGGGCGTCATTTTTTAGTTGTATGGGGGTCATTTTTCAGTTTTTTATCTTCAGCTGTATGGGGGTCATTTTTTATTTGTATAGACTTGAAAAAAAGAATTTCGAAAAAAAAATTCGAACCCGTCTCACACTAACTTAGTGTGAGACGGTCTCACACAAATTTTCCTATTCGCTAAATTGCCAAGGTCCTTATATTAATGAGGTATGTCTTTAAGATGTTTTTGAAAATAAGATTAATTAAGTTTTAGGTTAACTATTTAAGTTCCAGCATCTATGACATGTCGTTGATAAGTCATGAATTATACACACTTTTACCGATAAAATCAATTACTCTTTGATTATATTATGCGCCCAAATTATCTCATTACGTTACTTTTATGTTATAGACTTATAGGTTCATTTGGACAAGTTTGATACAAAAAGAAGCTAAAAGTGCAAAAACTGGACAGTTTCAGTAACTGATATTGTAGAGATCATAATTTTCACATCAATGATCCGTTGGAGCTTATTGAAGTTGTTCATTAAAGATTGTTTTGTCCTCTACAACTTTCATATTCAGAGTTTTAAGATATAAATCCGTTTTCAATGCGCAAAACGAAGACAAATTTGACTGCGCGACCATGTTCTACACAACTCAAACTGTTCCTCACCTTGTTCCTTAGAGTTGTGGTTTGTATATGAGAAGATATATCATGGATTAATTTTTGCCCAAGCCACTACCTCACACGTTATACTGATTTCCAATACTTTCCTTAAGCCAATACAAGTATAATATGGTAAGGGGACACAAGAAAGAAAGAGTCCTATGGCGATTATTTACCTTCTTTACCTCAAACACTTAAGAAGGAAAGAGAATATATGTTTTCCACTATATATTCAAGACGCCATCATACAATAAAGTATAGAAGAACACACCTATGTTTCCCATTCTTGGGGAAGACATCCATATGTCCCAACTAGCACGTTGCAAAGGAGGAGAAAGAAGAGAAGAGGAGAACACACCGTACAACAATACAAACTAATCCTCAGGAACAAGCAGTGCCATTCCTCAGCCAGTTCCTCACGGGTTAGAATCTATTTCCATGAGTCTTCTCATCTTTATTTTCTTTACTCTTTGTAATATGTCTAGTTAATGTTTTATGCTAAGTAACTTATATTTTGAAACCATGTAATTTAATGTTTTTGAGACTCGAGAATCTATCGTTCTTAATCATAATCATTGTTTTTATTCAATATTCAATTTCATGTGTTTGAATGCCATGGATATGTACGTGTTAACTTAATGGATTGATCACCTTTTATGTTTAGTGCATGTTATATTACTAGTTATGTAATTAAGTCCGTAATTGCTTAATTTGATTAGCACATGTGGTAACCAGTTAGTTTTGAGGTAAGATGCTTATCTTCTAATTCTCATGGAATTTGATCTAGTTTAAATAACCCGTCGTGCGTTGTTGCTTAGATTTGGGTCTTCCTAGTTCGTAATGCTCTAATACTTGAGTAATCCGCGTCGTTGTGTTTATCTTGCTAATAGAAGGCTTTTCTACTAGTCGTTTGGGGTTTAGTTACAATTAAAGGAGGATAGGGAAATCTATCGTACACAGATCCGCAACCACTTTATTGAATATTACTAGTGGAAATGTCGACGATTAAACATGAATATTTGGTGGATTACTATGATTACTGAGTATGCGTTATTCTTATGTTTAGTCGTTATTAGTTATTACATCCGTTAGCTTAGCTTTGTTGTTTTGTCCTTGTTCCACACAACGTTCCCCCCAATATTTAGTAAACATTCCTTAGATTGTTCCTTAGTTATTGTCTTACGTTGTGTCAGTCGTTAGTTAGTAGTCTTTGTGGCATAGTTATTCCTTGAAATTTCACAAAAACAAATCACCTTCCTTGTGGGATCGACTCCTACTTATCCTATCTACCTAATTAGTTTATTTAATGAATATATTAATTTGTGGTGTCACGATAAAACGCATCAGGCGTAGTTCTAACTTTTACACGGATGGGTTCTTAATTGAGGCGGAGCCTACATTATTATGAAACGCATCACGTGGTGCACACATATATTAAAAAAAAACACATGGACTAGGGTGAAGAGCTAAAATATATTTCGTCTTATACTTTCAACTTACGATAAATTGAATTTTTTGGTCTCTCCACAGGTCCGAAAGAAGTTATCCAAGTCAATTTTAATGAGCAGGATAACAACTAAATCAATTATTTTCTAATCAACTAATTATTTAATCAATGCAATCAATAAAGTATACTCAATATTGAACACAAAAGATGAAACAATTCAACACAAAAAATTAATTAAAATAATTCAACACAAACATTTAATTTATGAAATTTGATGCCTTAGTTTGCTTGAAAGAACAATTGGAACTAACTGACATGGCACAACAAATAAAAGATCAAAACTAGTTGTAAAATTGAGAAAGAACCATTTATAACTGAGAAAGCTATAAATTACCGAGTGATGTGGTGAGTGCTGACGACATTCTGTATGAACACGCAATGAATGTTACTCGATCGGGCTAGAAATATAGATCTATCGATCATTAGGTACATCAGTTCATGGTTACCATAAAAATAAAAAACAAGTTCATCGATCAATTCATCATTTCATCAATGATGCCACTCACATATTACATGTCACTTGTACCGTATAAATTAAAACCGCAACTACACATAAGAAAGAAAACGATAAAGTTGTAAGGGAGAATCAACTAGCTCGAACAAAAAAGGTTGGTAAATCCTTCGTTACGTTTTCGTCCATACGACCATACCTAACTGTTCCAACTTTAGACGGAAAATTAGACTCCCATGCAATCCAACGCACCACCAACTCCACCACTTCTCTGTGAGTACTAAAAGGCGATATGAATTCAATATGATATGATATGCCCTAAGCAGCAAAGACTTCCCCACCCAAGTCACTTGAGCTAATCCACCTACCTCATCTTGACTACTTTATAAACCCCTCAATCTTCTTCTTTAATCACTCACAGTTACCACCTTATATTTTCTTCGTTCCTTCACCTCATTGCTCCACTAATAAACACTAAAAATAATATAACACGTACTCCGTAAAACTCAACACTTCAGTATACAAACATGGCTCTTATGACGCAAAGTACAACTCCATTAGTCTTAAACGTGACACGAGGTGAGGCTGAGATGATCACTCCGTACCAACCTACCCCAAAAGAGTTGAAAGCGCTCTCGGATATCGACGACCAAGAGGGCCTAAGGTTTCAAATGCCAGCAATCATGTTTTATCGGGCAAACACGTCCACAGAGGGGAAAGACCCAGCTAAAGTGGTGAAGAAGGCGCTGTCACAGGCATTGGTTTTGTACTATCCTTTTGCCGGTAGGCTAAAGGAAGGTCCTAACAGGAAGCTCCTTGTGGACTGTAATGCCGAGGGAGTACCATTCTTTGAAGCTGATGCTGATGCTACGCTTGAGGATTTTGGGAATGAAATTCACCCACCTTTCCCTCTGGAGGATCTACTGTATGACATTCCCGGTACTGATGGAATGATTGGGACCCCTCTGCTCATCTTTCAGGTACTGCCTTGTTTCATTTGTGATGATGAAAGTAGTTGTTCATACGCAATAATACATCTTAGCTTACTATCATGTTTTTGCACCAAAAATATATAAAGTAAGTATATCTTACTATGTATCTAAACAATACGTTGTGCATACTTTTTTTGTTCCTTCACTGGGAAGGGTAGATAGAATCTGTCCATACAATGTCTAAACTTTAACCTCAATAGAGCCCATACATGACAAAAGTTGATTTTGCTTTTGTTCTTTTTATTCGAGATGCTGTTTTGACTAATTAAATCGTCTCGAAAGTTATCTTACAAATTGCTCCCAACATACTTTTCTATTAAAAAGTGCTGGAAAATTCTTGTGAGGTATATTAAAACGAGACCAATTAAATATTATTTTATTTGCATAAAATTTTGTTTACATCTAATCGACAGTTTATTTTTAAATTGTTCCTAAAATTCTATAACGAATTTTTTGAACTACCAAGCTAACGTCATACCTTCCACGAGCGTAAGCAATATGACTGCTAAAAATGACTACTTGTATTAAAGAGAGCAATGCTACACATATAAGGCTTATATGTGTAGAAACATATAAGCCGTGAGCCCCACCATAACGTAAGTTAAAATATTGATAGTGGGGAATGGGGTCCGCGCACTATCTCATTTTTTTATTCGCAAAATAAATAATTTTTTTTTTTTTCAAATCAGCACCACAAACAA
>ONZK01005199.1:8494-21831 GCA_900322385.1 Pharnaceum exiguum | reverse complement strand
TCCACCCTCTGACTCTAACAAAAGCGTTTACCACATCTCTTTTTACCAAGTGGAACTCAAGAAACATAAAATCACATCTCCACAGATTCAAACTCTCCATTTCAAAAATCAAACAAGCAGTACAACAGTACCATGTCTTCATATCTCCAACAAAGACCACTGTGCTGAGTGCCATGCATCTCTGACCTGCAGCTCCAAAACCGGCTGCAACCAATGCATTTAAAGTAGCATCAATATTGGCATCAGGCATGACAATTGCATGATTTTTGGCTCCCATGTTAGACTGGACAACAGCAAACAATAAACTGGTTAGCACATCCGATTTTTGTTAATGAGTGAGATAGCTAGAGACTCTCAAACTTGCATTTACCTGTACACGTTTTCCTTTAGCTGCTGCTCTCGAGTAAATATGCATGCCAGCCTTGAAACAAAGAGATGAAACAGCTAATCAAACTACAAGGAGCCAAAGACATAAATTTGACTTGCATATTGGTAAAAATAAACTTGACCCTCGTGAGTATCAAACAGATGGCACAAGCAATAAGTTTACAAACCCAAGGATAAACCACTATGAGAGGAACATTGACAATTTGTTGAGACTCGTCACATGCCTTCTCTGATAGAAAGTGCTGATTGTGAACATATCAGGACACACGGCCAATTTAGTTGAAGAAAAGCTTTTTTTTATAGATAATTATTAAAAGCTACGGAGTATGTAAGTTGTCAAGGGTATCTACAAATCTTCCTCATTTTTTAAAATACTTTTCTACTGGTATTTTGAATTACTAACTTACTAGTAGCATTTTTCTGTCTTCTTAAGGTGAAGATAATACTCGGGAAAGGGTAGTAATAAGCCTTGAACAATTGTGGTTTCTACGAAGCCTAGGTGAAGAGAGGACCATTGCTATCCATACTGATTCAAATGTGTTGGCAATTTTTGGCCAGTACTATATTGACAGAGAAATTGATGGGGAGACGATCCAGGGACGCTGACTTCTCAGTGTAGCACTTCACAGGACCTCATAGTTCACTAAATCTTCAGAACACTGATGCTTTCAGTGAGTTGTGTGATGGGACACAGCACAGCAGATGATAGAGATGTTCTTGATAACCGGTTACATAAAACTCCAACTGCAATATAAATCTTGCCCTATGATAAATTAATTAAATTATTTTTATCCACCAGCTTGCCCCCCGATTCCATCGCAAAATGTCCATTGCTCCAAACCAAAACGCTCATGCAAGCCAGTATCTCGACCGCTCTCTTATTTCTGCTTCACATTTTTTATTAAGTCGCAAAATCATAACTTTCAACAACCACTAGCAGGCATATATCTAGAATCAGTACTATGCAACTATACACCCATAAATAACTTACTGTATTTGAACCAACAAATGATACGGCACGGATATCTTCATCATCACATATAGCGTTGACAACATCCTGTCATAGAGTCAAAAACATAAAACATAAAACCATTCAGCATCACATGGAAAATGCTAACAAGATAAAAGCTAACCAAACTGGAGGAAGAAAAGGAGACGCAAAGGGGCCAATGATGTCATCAAGGATGAAACAAGAGGAAGCAGGAGTGATTTTTCAGTCATACACATCCACAAAGAGAAACTAGGGAAGCATAATGGAACAAAAAGAAAAGAAAAAGGAGTACACGGTATAAACATACATGAGTCCCGTGAACAATATTTAGGACTCCGTCAGGTAGACCTGCTTCCATGGCCAACTCGGCAAGCATCATGGAAGCCCCTGCAAAAAAAGAGTATATAAGATGTAAGTACTATGAGTTTGGTAGAGGAAAGAAACGCAAGAAATAGGATACACCAGAAAATTGACGCATGTATCTCAGGAATGGCTATAAAATACACCAGTCAGGCAAAAGATACTCTTATACGAAGATAGAATATACTCCCTAGTCCCTCCGTCCCAAATTCCTCTTCCTAATTTCTATTTTGGGTTGTCCCAAATTCTTCTTCCTATTTCCTCATTTGCCTAAACTAGACCTTACCTTTTACTACTTTACCCTTTCATTTTACTCACCCTTAACCAACAATGTATTCCCAATTCCACTTACATCTCCTCTGTACATACCCTCCCTCCTGGCTCACCTAATCACCCCTGGCCAACCAGATCTACACCAGCAACCACCACCCACCAGTCTGACTTACATATTGTCGACCACTAGACCTCTTGCCCGCCAGACTTCTTCCACCAACAATGACATCCCCATGTCCATCGATTATACGCCCAAGCCCACCTTTCTTATTTATTGTTTTCTACACAGCCTTCACTGTCAACCCAGAGTCTTAGGTAATAAAATGTATTGACAGATGATGAGATATATGCTAGAGAAAAACTGCAAAGACTACTCGACAGCGTAAAAACTGATTCGACTAGTTTAGTGAGAAAACAGTGTGGCTCCAGGAAGAATTATATGTAGAACCATTAAGCCAATTTCAAGGCATGTTCAGATCAAAAAATACATGGTATAAAAATTTAAGACGTACCAACTGAAAGTTGGTAAGGTACAGGAAGTTCCATTAATGCAAAGAAGACATTTTGATGGAAGTTTCTAATTTCATTGGCAGAGTGTAGAGCAAGAGTCCTGGAGAAGTGTCATTCTATGTCCAACGCATAACAAAATGGGTACTCTAAAGTCTAAACAGTTCAGACCATATAAACACTAAACAGATGGATATGTAGCCTTGAAGGTGTCATCCTAATGGTGTTAGTGATGCTATACATTAAACTTCAATGACTAAGGGAGAAGATCATCAAATGAGAAAAGTTTAATTTACCCGGATCTTTCTCAGATGGCTTTAGAATAAACGTATTGCCACAGGTAACTGCAACAGGGAACATCTGCACAAATATTAATCGGCACATTAGCATTTCGATAAAATTACTTTTCAATATGATCTTGTGCACATAGAGAGTATAGAGATTACAAATCATACGATTGCAGAAGCTCAGGTTAGTAAATCATAGTTTGGTCACATTTTGACAAGCTGAACAAAATGAAGATAGATGCATCTTTGGAACATCTTCAAATGCATGTCGAGTGTCCATAAATAAGTCCATAATCAAAATCACATCTTTTTCTCTCCTTTTCCAACCATTGAAATTGTTACTTTATTTATGCTGCAGTGAATGTAGATATTGTATAGATGGTTCAACTTATTGAGAATCGGAAGATACCATCAAACAGGACATGCAGCATTGTAAGACTTATAAAGGCTTGCTTTACCCATAATGGAATCATGGCAGGAAAGTTGAAGGGGCAAATGCCAGCACAAACACCAATAGGCTCTCTGACACTGTAAGTATCAATACCGTTGGCTACATTGGAAACATATTCTCCCATTTGAAGACTTCCCATTCCACATACATGTTCAACCACCTCTGCAAGAAAGGGTTCACATAATTTATATCAAGCATATATTAACACCAGCTTAACCAGCCTCTGAGTTCAAACAAATCAGTCTACTAACCTAAGCCACGGAAAACATCACCCTGAGCATCTTTAAGTGTCTTCCCTTGTTCAGTAGTTATGTTTAGGGCAAGCTTATCCTGAAAAGAAAGATTACAATGTAAAACACCAAACTAAGAGTTGCGAAGGTGGGTCGAAACTTGGCGAAGATGATTGACAGTGATTCACCATATCCCTTCTGATAAGCTCCTGAAGCTTGAACATAATACGCTGGCGGGTTGTAACAGGAGTATTTCGCCATGATGGAAAAGCCCTTTTTGCGGCAGAAACTGCAGCTTTAAACTCATCTGCGGTTGTTAATGGAAGCTGAGACACAACTTCCTGTGTAGCCTGGCACAAGAAGTAAATCAGATTGTCAAATTTGTATTCCTAAAAAACCGCTTGGTAGGAAAAGGAAAATATTTGAATATACAAACATCAACAACATAGACAAATAAGGCAGGAGTTACCGGATTAACAACATCAATGAATTCAGCTGCTTGTGACTCGGCGAACTTGCCTCCAATCAGATTGGGAACCCTCTGATGACATGCATCAAAAGGAAAAGATCAAAGACATGGCACATACAAAAATACTAAGTGACCATTTGAAGCAGGATAAGAAACAATACACCCAACAAAAAACGAATTAAGAAAGATCAAGCCACTCACTCTCCTTTGCCTTTCCAAAACTCCAACCTACACTTGCATTTTCATTTAAACTAAAAATAATGACTCGCGAAAACCCAAAAACACTCCGGTCTCCCTATCGCAACTGTGTCCGCTCCAAAATTGCTAAAAAAATTCAACAGAATAAAATTACTTCATTCATTTTCTTTTTGTATCTGTAAAAGAACAATCATAACTAGAATAGGGTTCTCATCACTCAGGACTCAGAGAGTCAGAGAGTTTTTTTCTCCCAAAATTAACCCTCAAATAAATGCACATTGATTTGAAATAAAAACTAAAGCCACGGTAAAACATAGGGCCAGATCTTTAGAGCTGAACTTTAGTGAACTGAACTGAAAAAAAATGAACTTTTTGCTTACTTGTTTTGGCACTCAAATCAATTATCAGAACCCTATCAATATTTACGCTTACGAAACTACATGGTGAGACCTTTTCAATGACATACTAATAACTACGAATGGATATCGGGATTAAAACTTCTTACATTCGCAAGTTACGAGCTAAATTTGATTGAACTTGAGTTGTAAAGAACAAACCCATAATTTCCACCCCACAAAATATATGGTTACTAGCTCTCAAAAAAAATATATGGTTACTACATTGCAAACTAGTAGGACTAGCAAACAACACAAGTGATCACAACATTCTTCTAAACTTCTCAAAGTTGATCAAAATCAAATCTTTCCACTTACAACTATAGTAACATCAATGCATAGAAACCAAACAAAGAAAAACAAACAAACAAACATTTCATTACCAGTGGTGTGCTGCGTTGACCAGAAGGGTCAGTTGCAGTTGTAAAGTTCTTAATGCCAAACATTTGGGGTAGCAACAACTTTGCATCTCTTCCTGTCAACAAATAATAAAAAAAACATAAATAAACACATGATCACTCAACTGAGAAAAATAAAATAAAAACATATAAAAATTTATAAATCAATCTAGCAACAACCCAGTTCAGTAGGCCGAAAAGGGTCACCAAAAATGTAAAAATTTAAGGAAATTAAGAAAGTTGCAAAGATGAGAATTTTCCAAAGGGGGTTACCTCTTTGGAGAGATAGCTTGAGCATGCTTGACATATTTTGAGAGGAGAGAGAGTGGAGTAGTGGTGAAATGAGTGGGGAAGTTGTTGATGATTGATCAACCTTGTTATTGTTATTGTAGTTGTCGTAGGAGACTGTCAGTGGAGAAAAGTATATAATATAGTTCTATGTATGTTGTGACGATTAGAAAAATGTGTAAAGATAGCTAAAAGAGAAAATAGAATCCTAACAGATGAAGAAGATGACTGTGTATCAAATGGAGTATTGGATGAAGACAACTTTTGAGTTCGGTGTACTTTGGTCTAATCTTAAAGTTCATTATTTTAAGTAGGTATTGGTCTACCTATTCTTTAAGCTCGCCACGAGCCGACTTGAGACTAATTTGAGTTGACTAAGGATCAAATTAACTTGAAAAACCTTTAGCTCGCGCTCAGCTCATTTACAGTAGTTTCTACGTTTCGAATTGTGCCGACTTTGACCGAATTATCAACCGAATTTTGACCGACTTTAACTGATTGATCATGACTAATTTGCGACGAATTATCCGATTTAATTTCACCGATGTAGGCCGGCTTTTACCGAATTAAACTGACTTTGATTGCTATAACCAACTTTGACTAAGCTACCCTCCCAAGCTCGAAGTCAGCTCGCTCTATTCCATTCGACTTTGACTGAGCCGACTTTAACCTGAATTGAACCGAGCGATTTCGATCCAAGTTAGTTAAATGACAAGCTCTACCTTTTCCAATCGCCATAGTGAATATACCCTTTTATTTTTCTTCATAAAAATCACATCCCTACAATGTGGAGTTTAATTTAAAGGAGCCTACGCCCTGTTATTGCTAGAACAAATAAGTTTAATTTAGTCAGCTCAATTTATAACTTATAAGAGGAAAACGTTTTGATACTGATATTCATTAGTGATCAACTTATTATGTAATTTCATATATACTCCGTAAGAGTTAAATATTGATTGAATTTGATAAACTATTTTAGTGGTTCAAACACAATTTCTGTTCAGCATAATAAATTCAATTCAAGTAACCCAAAGTAAGTTGGGAAGGTCAGGGCAACAACTTTAGTGTTCCATTACCCTCGTCCACACTCACATAAACAAGTAGTACAATGTTGCAACATAGAACAAAGCCTTAAAGACTATTATTAGAGGCTTAGCGCACTAACAAGACTCCGCCAAAGTACATCATGTCAGTACAAGAAAATGACATTTTCAGTACAAGAAAGGGATGACAGAAGTACATCATGATCAGCACAAGAAATGACATGTTTAGTACAAGAAAGGGAGGACAGCTTTCCTCTTCTTAGGATAATCTTCACCAAACTTCTCCAAGCACCACTTATGATTCCCATAACCTCTAGGCACCAAATTAGAGCAAGTATACAAGAAAAACCCAAAACCAGCCCAAGACCAAGTCATTATAGTCCAGCCCAACCACTCAATAATCTCTCCAAAATAATTTGGGCAGCTCACTAACTCAAACAGCCCCCCTCTTGGTATCTTATACCCACCACCTTGGGCCTTTAAGCCCACCAAAGCCATATCTGATTTAACATTTACCGCCATACCGCTTAAGAAAACCGCTAACCCACCGGAAAACCGCCACCAAAACCACTCATCGTGATCATAGTCCCCATAATGAGATACCCAACTGCCCTGAACGTAGCCATTAAGTAAGTTGAACCCAAACGCCATCGCGGCGACTGATACCGGAAAACCAGGTTTGGTCGCCGGGAAACCGCTTTTGGGTTTGGCGGTTTTCCGGAGACGGAGGGGATAGATGATGGTACGGTGGACGTAGTGGAGGAGGAAGACGGCGAGAAGAGAGAGCGAATGAGGGGACGCCGCGTGTCGGCCTTGGAGAAATATGAGTGTGGTGAGGATCACTGTGGGGCTTTCCATTAGGAACCATGCAAGTGAAGGAGGGATTGTGGGGCCCCACCCTGGACGCACGTGGCGTCCGTAGGGTGCTTGAAGGAATTGTAGGCTTAGGTAGGTAGGTGGGCCTATGAAAAAGAGGGTCAATAAGCATAGATTGTAGAGAGTTTCATCCGATGATGATGTTGTTGTTGCCATTGTGTTTGTGTTTCTTTGTTGTGGGTGTTTGATCAAATACTCTGAAGTGTGGCCTTTTGATCACTTGTGTCAAGATACATGCATGTTACCTATTGCTTGATTTATGTTTATGGACACAAATCAAGTCCAAGAGGTGGGTCAGAACTCAAGTTGGTCCCATGATATCATGACACTGTTGGTGACTGGCTGGATATCGATCGATCAGTATCCTGTGAGGTGCAACTTTATGACACAAGAACAATTGAACACTTACGGTCTTTGTTCTGATTGTTAATCAATAAGCAAGTTGCATGCTTTTTGAAGGGTAGATGCAGGCCGACAGCTAAACTAACCATTATATACAAGTATACAAGTATTACAACTGATGTTTATTAGATTAGAGAACTCAGTAATGTTGTTAATCACTGAAGACCCTTAGCAACACAACAATATAATACTGTGCTGACACCCTGAAAGCATATCCTCAATTCGAAGTCCTAAATGCTCGAGGAACAAGTCTCTGTCTCACCCTGCTGTAATCTTTTTGGCCACCTACTTATGAGTTCGTTTGCACAGCATATCAATGCATTTTTAAGTTCCCATGTTTAGTTTAGCAATTAAGAACGTGTGATATGATGTGTCCATGCTCAATCCAGTAGATGTGTGAATTTTTTAATCCTTGAAGCCACTGTTTTGTTTCTTCCTTTTTCCACACCAAAAGCTCTTTGTCAAGGCATGAAAAAACAAAAAAAAACTACTCCGCAGGCCGCAGCTCGCCAGCTCCTAATCACTTCGAAAGCAAATCCGTTGTTGGATAAGTTAGGTACTTAGGTTTGGTACACCTTCATCACCGCTTGAAAACTCGTCCCAATGTTCACTCATGGTTTTCATTTTGGTATGAACTTCACCTTGCCCTGAAATACATCAATGAAACTGAACACTTCCAAAGGTTCCATCTCGAATAAGTGTAACTTGGGCACTTGGCAAACAAAGTATGAGAAACCATGCTGTCAGATATTACCAAAGGTAATGTTCACAGTGAAAATTGACAGTATTTACCTGCAGGCTGCAGTTGGAGCTTCCGAGTCACTGGATGAAATGAAGGGCATAGGAACTGATGACATCAATCTGCGAAAAAAAAAACAGAGCCGAAGTCAGTTATTGATCAGCCGATAACAAGCAGTAGCGGCCGTTGCAGGCAGTTGTTTTTTTTTTTTTTTGACAATGGATAAACACCCATACCTGGTACAAACTACAACTAGCTACTAAACGGAGGAAGCTCCCTCTATCTAGCTTTGAAGGCTAGATTATTAGCTTCTCCGGCCATATATCTAGGGACTTCATTAACAAGTTAACACTTAACACTAGAATGTGACGAGGCAAAACTAGAATGTGCATGTGCACAATAACTAGGTGAAAGAGTGGCCTGTGTGTTACATAGCCGTAATGAAGAATGTTTAATTAAAAGATGATACCCATCCAATCTCAACTTATGATTGGAACTTCCTAAGTAGCTATAGCTCCATTAAAACGTTTTTATATGAAAGTTTAATAAGCCAATAATTAATTGAAATATGATAAGAGGCACTGATTACTGAAAGTCCAGCAAATTACCTCGATGCATTGACTAGCCTGATGACCTCTTCTAAACTCTTAGTCAGCGTTCAGAGGGGGGATCAGGGGAAGTCTTGCCAGCCAAATAAAATAAACGAGAGGAAAAAAACTCCATGAGACCATGGCATAAGAATGTAGCAATAAAAACGTGTTTCTCAACTACATACATAAAAGAGTAGTACCAAAAATGTCCTCCTGCACACACCAATAGCAAAAAAATTACTCCTGAATTTCTAAAAGTCTAAAACGCGAATTAGTACATGGAATGTTAACTTGCGAGATGTATAGCCTGACACCCTCTGACATTCCATATCAACTGTAAGAAAGTGTACTAACTGATATAGATTGAAATGACTAAGGAAGTGTAGAGAACTAGAGAAACAAGAATGAGATCAATATGAAAAAAAAAATCCTTTAATTTACTTTCATGTGTAAAAGCATTGAATAACAATCAGTCAATCATACTGATAACAATTTTGCTTGGATACACAAGTAGTAAAATGTTTAACATAGTACAAAGTTTAAGGCCATAATAATAGCACTAACATTCCACTACAGTACATCATCAGTACAACAACATGCAAAAGAAAACCACATACAGTAGCATTTCTTAGTACAAAAAAGGAATGACAGCTTTCCTCTGCCTAGGATAATCCTCACCAAACTTCTCCAAATACCACTTGTGATTTCCACGAGCTCTAGGCACCAAATTAGAGCAAGTATACAAAAGAAACCCAAAACCAGCCCAAGACCATGTCATTATAGTCCAGCCCAACCACTCCATTATCTCTCCAAAATAATTTGGCATGCTCACTAACTCAAACAGCCCACCTCTTGGTATCTTATACCCACCACCTTGGGCCTTTAATCCCACCAAAACCATATCTGACTTAACATTTACCACCATACCGCTTAAGAAAACCGCCAACCCACCGGAAAACCGCCACCAAAACCACTTATCATGATCATAGTCGCCATAGTGAGACACCCATCTTCCCTGAACGTAGGCATTAAGTAAGTTGAACCCCAATCCTATCACCGCCATGGACACCGGAAAACCGGGTTTGGTCGCCGGAAAACCGCTATTGGTGGTGGCGGTATTCCGGAGGCGGAGGGGGTAGATGATGGTACGGTGGAGGTAGTGGAGGAGGAAGACGGAGATGAGAGTGAGCGAATGAGAGGACGCCGCGTGTCGGCCGCGGAGATATACGAGGGGGGTGAAGATCACACTTGGGCTTTCCATGAAGAGCCATGCTAGTGAAGGTGGGAGTGTGGGACCCCACCCTGGACGCACGTGGCGACCGTAGGGTGCTTGGATGAATAGTAGGATTAGATAGGTTGGTGGGCCTATGAGAAGGAGGGATAGTAAGCTAAGGTTGAAGAGAGCTTCATCTGATGTTGCTGTTGTTGTTGTTGCCATTGGTGTGTGTTTGATCAAAGTGTGTGGCTTTTGACTTGTGTTTGTTGGGGGGCTGTTGGTAAGTCACTATGTGGAATGATTAATGTCAATGACTGTACTTTAAACACTTTATTTTATGGGTGTGACATAAACTTTTTTTAATTCTAATAGGAGTAGATTCATATGCTGATATGCCCCCCACCAAGACATGATAGTCATGCTTTTGTATGATGATGATAATGGATAGTAAGGAACTATTAATGTATGCTTTATTGTTTATGGACATAAATCAAGTCCAAGAGGTGGATGAATATCATTTCACAGTTGTCTGATGTTTAGCTTAGCAAAAACGTGAGATAAGAACTCAGAACTGTCACAGCAATGTTCTTCGTCAAGGTGCAATACTTGAACCATGGCCCTATTAGGTTGTTAACTGCCGTTGTAATATGAAGAGACACGATAATAGAGTACCAAGTCAACAATGAACTTGTATTTCATAGAAATAGACTACACTGTATTTTACCTATAACCTTGATACTCTCACCAATGAATTTCAGGTATGTACAAACAAGGTTCGGTCTGTTAATCATCTCATAACTCTGTACTGCACTAATAAATAAAAAGAAAAGATGTAGCTCCTAATCACTTGAAAGCAATTCTGTCATCGGAGAAGATGGGTTTGGTACACCTTCATCGCCGCTTGAAAACTCGTCCCATTGTTCCCTCACTGTTTTTATTTTGGTATAAAAATGAACGCCTCCTTGTCCTGAAAAAAGATCATTGAGATGACTGCAAAGGGTTCCATCTTGAAAACATGCAACTTTTTTAAATAAAAATACCACAATGAGAAACCAGGCTTTCAAATATTGGCAAATGTAATGTTACTCATAGAAGATGCTACAGAGTTTACCTGCAATTGCAGCTTCCGAGTCACTGGAAGAAATAAAGGGCATAGGAACTGAAACATGAACATTGATACCGATCTGAGCAAAAGAGAAAAAGACAGAGACCAGTCAGTTATTAATCAGACAATAACTTGCAGGCAATTACTTCAGCCAGTAGTGTTTAACGTGGCAAAAGCAGTATGTGCGCGGGTTGATCATTGACGAGGCAATAACTAGGCGAAACAGTAGTCTAGTGTAATACATAGCTACAGTGGCCATCAGAAATGATACTGCTGAAGTAAAATTTTTACTAAAAGATGATACCATAGCAGAAGCATCCTACATTACCTGTCCAATCTCAACTTCTGATTGGAACTTCCTAGCAGAAGCCCCAGACGTTGTAAATATAGAAGCTCCATTAAAACGTCTGTATGAAAGTGAAATCAACCAAAAATAAAAATATGACAACAGGCACTGATTACAGAACAAGCCTAGCAAATTACCTTGATGCATTGACTAGCCTGATGGCCTCTTCTAAACTCTTAGTCTGCATTCAGAAGGGTGAAAAGAGAGCTTAACCAGCCGGGAAAAAAAACGAGAGAGAAGCAGCTCCATGGCATAAGAATATAGCATAAAACATGTTTCTCACCTGCATGCATAAAAGAATAGGCCCAAAAATGTCCTCCTGCATACATCAATGCCAATTTCTTTTTTTAGTAAAAAGCACATGAGTGTTCAACGCAACTGGAATATTAACTTTCGAGAAGGTATACCCTGTAACATTCCATATCAACTGTAGCATCGCCTAAGATAGTGGGCCCAACAAAATTACCCTCCTCATAACCACTGACCTACAATAAACCAAACAAGAAGTTATACCAGTAAATATAAAGTATTAGAGGTACAAAGTAAAGAAACAAGATACAGATGAATCAACACAACCTCAGAAGATGAAAAGCTTTCAACAAAAGGCAAGTTAAGATACAACAGGGAGATTAAAAACCAGGAAAAGGTAGCAATTGAGTTAACTTAAAAAACTAAAAGCTTGGGGAACGACGGAATTTATATACGAGAGTGTAAGCACCTTTTATTTTTAACTTTTTTTTTTAAGAGAGAAAGTTTCTACCTTACAAGTTTCTTTTTTCAATCTTTGTAACAAGATTACCCTTGGTCTCAGTAACAATGTTTTCTAATCGGTGCTCTTAGTGGTTTAGGTTAATTAGACACATGTTCAAATCGCTTTGAATATTCATTCCACAAACGTAAAACCAACAAAAAAGAAGCTTTATATTAAGATTCGTTTTTCTTGTTAAAGGCATAAAACCCAGACAAGTCTATGCATACAGCAGTAAAATCCTCTTTAAACAGTAAGCACCAGCAAAAAAAAGTAATGAACTCATACCACGATGTTTCTTCCATCAAGAATAAGTCGGGCACCTCTGTCAATGCAACTTTGTATAGATTTACAAAGCTTTTCCTTTTCCTGTAACAAGGAAAATGTTTCAGAAAGTGGTACCACAAGCAACTACTAGTTGATCTTTAAAACACATATTATGCAGTTCCTGGCCACGAATCGCTTGCAACCAAATCTCACAAATCATATTTGGCGTACATTTCGTGCATAAGATGGTTGCAAGAAGAATAAACCTGCCATCTGCCATATGGGTCAGGGAGGATTTAATTCCTCAAGTACTCCATTTTTATGACTATAACCATCATACAGGTCCTTATGGAAGTACATGTCTAAGGCATCATGCATCTCCCGGCTCCCGCTGCTAAATCAGAACCCATCTAAAAGATAGGCTAAATTACTTCTGAACGATAAGATTCATAATAACTTACATTTACAGACCCGACACAGGTGGAAATTTCCAAAACATAGTCTACCATACGAAATAAGAATCTTTCAACACAGCTAACCAAGTAAAACAGCACAATATTATATGCATCAGGGTAATGATGGTGCTGACTGCTAAATGACCAAGTGATTCAGATGAAAATAAATATAAGGGCAGTTCAAATAAATAAGGAAGAAGGGGGGGAGGGGGGGACTCAAGATCTCTTACCTGCTTACTTAGCATCGGACCAATATCCACGTTCGGTTCGGTTCCAGCATTCACTTGAAGTGCCTGTGCCCGTTTTACTAATTCTG
>ONZK01005198.1:1645-18389 GCA_900322385.1 Pharnaceum exiguum | reverse complement strand
GATTGGGCTCATTTTGTAGGCTGATTTAAATAGCTAATTAATTAATAATTAGGCCACTTGGTTAATACCNNNTAATCGGAATGGGCTATAATATTATTAATGATCTAAATGACGATTAATAATGGATCGGGTTTTGGAATCGACATCAATTTCTTTCTCAAGTATGGGCGTACCCATAACAATAAAGAATCAAGCTAACCGCAGGATATAAGGTTGGGATTTTCGTCATTAGGCATGACAATACCGATGTACATATTGCGGTATCTACAGCAGGTTGTTCCATCACTTGATGTGGAAGTTAGTGGTCGTTCTGATTTCACTCCCTACACTTGGAGTGGTTATTGGAATACTCTTCCAAACTGGATGTCTTCGAAGGTTGAGGATGATCTTGATCATGTTTCCTCATTTTACTTGGAATGGATGCATAATTCTACTTCCATTGTGAGGAGTAGGGCTAAAGAGCAAGAACTCGAGGAGCAAAGAGCACTTAGGAGGGCAGTTGAAGATGGGTCTTTGGCAGCATATTTAGCACCCAAGAAGAACATCCTTAGAAGGGTGATGGAGGAATCTAGAGCAGCTGAATTCAACAGACAACCGGCTCGTGCACATGATCATGAGGCTTCTACTTCAAGAGCTCGGAATCTTTCTAGAATACCCTTGCTTGATCGTTTGGAGAAGGTCGATGCTACTTCACGTAAGAGGAAGGCCGGTGATGCTAATGTCCCAATTCCCAAGAAGAAACCAGTACAGATATCTCGGTGTGGAAACAGGATTTGGAGGCGCAAGGATAACGAGGATCCCCTAAGCAAAGGTCGTGGTAAGCCTTCCGGAAGCAAGCCGAAGGGGCAGAAGTAGGTAGCTTAGGAACCCTTAAGAATAAGGCACCTGTTTGCCATTTGCAGTAGTTTTTCTTTAGTAGCACTTATGAATTTCGTCATTTGATTGCAATGAAGTATTTATTTGGTTTATCTCTCATTCTCTCTTTTTGCCTAAGTCGCCTTTCGGTTTACAACTTAGCCACTCTTGTTTTGCTTTTATGCCTTAATTGTTGCCTAAGTACATTGTCTTGGATGATCGACTTAGCAGGCCTAAATCTCACATGCTCTCTTTTTGCCTAAGACGCCCTTACGGGTTTTCAACTTAGCCACTCTTTTGTATTTGTGATTTGAGTATGAAATTTTCACAAGTAATGGAAATGCACAAGTAGTAATGCGCAAATAAGTGCAATAGTGGTAAATGAAATATGTTTTTGCATTAAGTAATGAAAAATACAATTTTTGCAAAAATTCATAAGACATTTTTGAAATAGAACGAACGAGGATGGGGTGTTGGTGCAATCGAGCCTTTTGCACAAGGTTGCCTACGTATCCAATTAAGGAATCAGACTGCTCGTAGTTCAACTCGTGCCAATAGCACTTGTATTTTTGGTATTTTTAGGAACCAGTAGTTCCAAATTCGGAATTAATGGATCCGATTTTTTTTTAATTAAAAAAAAACGGAAAATTAAAAATTTAAAGCAGGGAAATGGGTTGCATTGTTAGCCAGTAGCTCTATGCATTGTTCTGGGCCTAGTAGGCCTTAGTTATCTTGGTCATCTTCCCATCCTTTGTTGACATTTGGAGGGGGTTTTATTTTGCGGTTGACCAAATCTTCAGGAGACACGTATTGATGCTTGATAAGCCATTCGATGCAATCTCGTACTTTCTTGCAGTTATGGGTAGAGTGTCCCACATTCTGATGATATTCACAGTACTCGTCCAGGCGTCTACCTTGCGGTGGCCTATATGGTGAGGATGTTGGTAGCTTGATTATTCTATGCTCCTTTAGAATTTCGAAAGCTGCTTCTGGACAAAGACGAGCTTTCTTTAACGCATGCTTCCTCTTGGTCGTGATAATGTCATATGATGTCAATCGGCCATTAGCCACCATTTTCTTGATCTCGATCTTGAGACTTAAGCAAAAATCAGTGTGATGTCCATAAGCTTTGTGATAATCACAGTAATTGCTTGGATGAATAGGGTATGACTCCGGGTCAGTTTCTGGATCCCAGTTTGGAGGAGTGAGCGAGTGTAATATGCATCTTTTTTGTAACTGGCGAAATGTTTCTGACCAGTTGGTGTTTGCCAATTCAGGAAGTATGCGATCTTTGTTGCGAATTGCAGACATCAACTGTTGTGCTTGTTTTAGCATGAACCCCATTTGCAAGGCATTGGGTGGAGTTGTTCCATGACTTCTTCTTCTGGGAAGTATGCCTCAATTACTGCAACATTTTCGACTTGAAAACCAGTAATTTCCTCATCTTCTTCAGTATGCTCAATTTATAGGATTCTTTCTTTTGGCATGGAGATATGTTTGTGATTTACAGTAACTGTCTTTACGGTACCGTCATGTATAAACTTCAATTTCTGATGGGTAGAAGAAGGGACGGGGTTCATTTCATGGATCCAGGGGCGTCCCAGGATGAAATTAAAGTTGGAGTTGATTTCCATTACATGAAAGAGCGTCTTTTTCTCAATGTCAGCCACCTGAATGGCTAGAATTAAAGTGCCCAGTGATTTGTTGGTAGCATTGTCGTAAGCTCTGAGTTTCTGTGTGGATGCTGCCAAATCAGTTAAGTCATATCCCAAGACACGAGCTGTTTTTAATGGGCATAGGTTTACTCCTGATCCATTGTCAACAAGAGTGAGGGGCACATATCTCTTTGCACATTCAACTGTTAGGTATAGGGGTTTGTTGTGGTATGGACCTTCAGGTGGAAGATCATCATCAGTCAATGTAATGGTGGGTTTAGAACTAGTGGGAGCAAGGTAATTCACCACTTGCTCTGGAGTACTTTCAGTGGATATACTCAATTACTCCAAGGCGTTGACTATAGCATTTCGATGCCAAGAGTTGCCATATGTTGATGTCAGCACGAGTTCTTCTCAATTGCTTGAGAATGATATCATTGTCTTCTTCAATTTGCTGTGTTTCAATGGCAATGTTGTCTTGCAAAGTGGTGGGAGGTTGATAAACTCGACCAGATCTTGTAAGGTGGCCAATTTGAGTATCGTCGCTAGACCAAATGTCATCTTCTAATTCTGCCCAATGGGTCTTCATTATCAAGTCTTTACTTCCTCCCGTCGGAAATTGGATATAAGGGATGTGGCTCATCATCATCACTCTCCCAAATACCGCAAATCAGCAAAGATGGATCAAAGTTACGAAGTTCTTCATCAATAAAGCATATGGCTTGTACTTCAGCTGCTTTTGGCAAGGGTAGATCACCCTTGTCTATTAAATCTTGAATTCGGTCCCTCAACTTGAAACATAAGTCAGTGTTGTGCCCCTTACTTTGATGGTATTTGCAAAAGGCATTGGCGTCCCATCTTGGACCTCTTTTGTCTACAGGCGGATCGCTTTCCGGGGCTGGCAACGGCTGAATTTTGTTGGATTTCAGAAGACGTTCAAATGCTTGTTCAAGCGGCATGCCAAGGGGAGTATAATTTCTGCGAGTCCTGGTGAGAGTGCTGACTGCAGCAATTTTAGGGAAACCGTTGTTGTTGCTAGTCGAACCCTTGTTGTAATAAGTTCTTTTAGGAGCTGCTGGCACGGGGTTTTTCTCTCTATTTTCTTGAAGCACTGTTTCAACTCTTATTCCGGCTTGCAGGAAGGAGTCCCAATCATTCAGTGACATGAAAGTGATGGGATTTGCATATTCTGGTAAAAGGCATGACCGAATGATAGAAATTTGCCCGGGTACCCTTGGTTGCACATCCATTTGAGACAACTTGGTTCTCCACCTATTAGCGAAGGTGACAAAGTATTCTCCCGGTTTTTGCTTGGTTGTCTTCAGTTCTTCAGTAGTGACGGGCAATGAAGGTGAGAAACTGAATTGTTCCTTGAATGCTTTGGTGAGTGCGTTCCAATTGAGGGTGACACTGATAGGCAAATTGTTGTACCATGTTTCAAGGTTAGTGTCCAAGGTACTCGGAAAAAGGTTGACATAGAGCTTTTCATCCACTCCTCGTAATGCTACATTGGTTATGAATTTGTTGATATAGCTCAAAGGATCTCCCTTTCAGTACTTAGGCAGATCTGACATCAGGAAGTTGGGTGGTAATTGCCCTTCGATTTGTTGTCCATTAAGCATCTTGCGATTGTCACCTTTTGAGGACTCATTAACACGAGCATCTACCTCGGCCAATTGTTGTTTGATTATCTGAATCTCTTCATTAGCAGGGGTGTCATTGACTTTGGTGGTCAATGTATTCAGCTTTTCAGTCAAGTCGTTTATCAATCCTTGCAATCTTTGTTCCTCTGGGGTTGCCATTGCGTCTAGAGTTTGGTGAACAGGTGAAGGTGGGCTGTTTTGTGGTGGTGTATCTCGAGAGGTATTTTGTGGATGGGTGTTTTGTGGTGTTAATGGGGTATTAAACTGTGGATTTCTGATGAGGCGGGAATTCGAAGTCGGTCTCTCCCAACCTGGAGCTTGCTCTTTCTTCTTGTTGCCTATCCTGTTTACATAGGAGAACAAATTGAGGATTTTGAAAACGTTATTTTTGATGAAAACCATGTTTAGTTTTGAAAAATATTTTGCATGAAAAAACGTTTTGATTTGAAGTGTGTGATTTGTGCATGTGTGTGCGTTTTGTGAAGGGTATACTGGTGCATGCATGAGCTAAGTTTACAGATTTTATACTCATTTTGGCAAGCATTGACTCAATACAAAATGGGGAAGGGAGATGCATTGGTTTAGGGAGACTTGACTCAACACATACCAATATGGGAAGTGGTATGCAAGCATGCAAAGGTTTAACATGGGCAAATGATTCACGTCATCTACACGCCCCGACGCGGTGTTGTTTAACGTTGCATGTAGATTGTGTAAACGACGCTTGTCACGGGGTGTTTTTACATGGTTTTGACTAGAATTGACAAAGTTTTACTTGGTTTGACAAGGCTTGAATTGTACATGGTCTTGACTCGATTCATAAGATAGGCAATTTGTCACACATTTGGCTTGACTAGACGAACTATGGCATGCAATTGGCTTGACACGACATACAATTAAGCAGTTTGACGCACATTGACATGCAATTCGACACAGGTTTTTGAGCTAACTTGACACCTAGGAGTGTTGTCACGACATACAATTAAGCTTAACTCGACATACATTTAGGCACTTTGACACATTTCAGCATGCAAACACGGGAGAGGGGAGGCCGACGCGCAGTGGACAACCACGCGTGGCGTACGTGTGTGATCACACGCGTATGCGCGCGCGTGGGTGTGTGACGAGTACCAAATTCGGCAGAGGTTCGCCTTGACACATATGTTTTTGGGATGATCATGACACATAAGTACATGGTGATTTAGCACATTTTACAGGTTGATTGTGGTGGATTTTGATAATGAAAACATGAATGGGTTAGCACAGATAAAATAGCACGTACACTCGACAGGCATGCGTATGCAATATGCGGTTGACACACCTATGTGGGTTCTAGTTTTGCTATAGTTTGGCTTGATATTTCGGGCTTAAAGCTGGGGTCCTCATACTGACATGGTATCGCCCAATTGTAGAGGTTACGAATCGCATGTCGGGTTCATTTCCTGGTCGGTAACGGGAAATGGATGTATGAGTGATGACATATGCTCAATTCAATGACAAGTGTAGCCAGTAGCCCTCGTTGTATGAGTACTATATCATAGGGGGGTTGTTCTTTTGGGTAGCCTAGACAACTTCCTCGAAGGGAAGATGATGCAAATGCAATATGATGACAATATATATAGATAATAATGTTGTTAAGCGCATATAATTGAATTAATTGTTTTTCGAGTCTTGCCCTCTAAGCATCACCAGCAGAGTCGCCACTTGTAGACGCCCGGGCCCCGTCGCCTAATGGGGGATCGGTAATCCCCGTTCGGTTCTAGGTAAACCTAGTTGTCCACCTGCGTGGGTAGGTTTGAAATCTAATGTTTAGGAGTCGCCACCAATTTTATTAAATATAATTATTATTAGGAAAAAAATTGGAAAACCTTTTAATATTATTTGCCTATTATGGCTAGGGTGATATTTGTGCAGAATGTAAAGGAAATGCCTCCTACTTGCCAACATTTATCGAAGGGACCATACCGAATGGACAATACCGAAAGGGACGGTTAGCAAGTAGGGTTTTTACCAGAAAACTGTAGTGGTTCGGGGAAAAATAAGCACCTCTACTAGACAATTAATTCGATTATATGAGCATTAACCATATAGATTGATTAAACAACCTAATATCAAAAATTATCTAATTTAGTCATCTTAAATCACATGCAATTTTGTAATTAGCCAAGTGTAAACATGCAACAAATTCTATTTATTAGCACATAAAGGTCAATTTACATGGTAGTGATCACTTTGAACATTTATAAGCTACATTGCATAATATGGGTGATAAAAACAGGGTTACTGCCTTCAGTACCAGAATTTAGGGGTCTATAGTAAGACTATCCTATGAACTATGCATGCAAAGAAAGAGAAACAGGACGGGAATCCAACAAGTATGATAATAATGCAAGTATAAGCACTAAAATATGCAAGGTTGGGGGTTATTAGGTGCAAAGTAACCAAGGTTTAGAGGGGTAGGCTATATGCTAAGCTAGGTTTAGAGAGAGAAAGAATGAGTTCATCAAACTCGGCATGGGGATTATGACGTGTGGGGGGCTGTATTTATAGTGTTTAGGTGGCTTGGGGAAAAAGCTAGCGGAAAATAAAAGATAAAAACTGAGCCAGAAACGTGCGCCTGGCGCACGTTTCGTGTGGGACCAGGATTCGTCCTGGTCCACCCGTTTTGGATAGGATATGTTTTTGTCTTTATCTGATAAGGTTTTCGATATTTCGGCTGATCTAAAATCGGTTTAGGATAGTATTTAGGTGGATAATTCGCCAAGAAACTAATTAATTAAATAATTAATTAATTACCTGACTTTTATGTGGGCCAGGCTGACTTTATGTGGACTGGGCTGACTTTATGTGGACTGGGTTGACTAATTAATTGACTAAAGTCATTAATGGGCTAAAATCAATCAATTTAAGGCCGAATATAGAAGTATTATATATGGAAATGATCAGGAAGACGAGGGGAAGATGATAGACACAACTACTAATCTCGTTTCTCAAGATTTCAAACAATTTTCATAAAGAATAGTCTTACTACAAATACTAAATGTCAAGTTAGGTTTACATCATAAGGCGTGGCAAATACCTGGTAGAATTTCCGTACTTACAACAACATAAAAGATTATTTCTTGGTCTTCACATAGAGGTAGCATTTCAAAGTAGAATGTAGTCACATTTTATCAAAAACGAATGTATCATGCAACTGACTCGTTTTTTAAATCTGAAGCGGTGTATAAATAAAATTTGTGTAGCGCTAAAAATGAACATAATTTCATTGCTGAATGAAATAGAAACTTGAAATAGAAACGTTTGACTAATAATTAAAAGGAAAAGTACAAAAATAAAAAAAAAATTGAACAATGAGAAGCTGCAGATAGAATGGTAGAAACAGAGCACATTGCAAAAACATAAGTTACGTCTGATGTAGGGGCCAGATTATCCGAATACAAATACCGAAGTATTTATACGCGTCGGATTCAGGAGGTGTACAAATTTCCGAAGAAATACACCCACGGGAGTGGTTAATTGTCATCGAAAAGACTTGGAGTCGCCACCCTACTTATTACCAAGTAGGGACGGTTTCAGACGGGGTGGCCTCTTCATTTATAATCACAAAGAAGATTAATTAGGAGACCAAAAGTTAACTCTGTGGCAACTTCAAGACCAAACTCGAATTAACTAGTCATACGAACCAGAGAAATGGGTAAGGGTCTAGGTTAGGGGGTGCAAACGTAAGAGTACTCGTCTCCCTCTCCATACCAAGTATGGGCTCGTACTAATGTGTCATATATATCCATATAGAGTTTTCAACGGTTGGGTTAAAAAACAAGTACATAAGCATAATTTCGCACACTTAATCATATAGCATACTTAAATAAAAATAAAGGGGTAGAACCCTTACTATTTACACATGGCGGACTTGTAATTGAACTGCACTACGTATCCCATTGAATTGGCCGTTCAATGAGAATCAGAGTCCTAGGTAGTTCTACCGAAGGGCCCTATCTCACTACGGGGGATCCACGTAGGTAGTGATGGTAATTGTGGTCATCATATTGACCAAAAGGAAAGGTCAATTAACATAGTTTTCTTTGGAAAATCGAATTGACTTAAATGATATGGGTTTGAGTGTAAACCTCTTGGGAGTTGTCGATACCCATTTTGGTTTAGACTTGGGTTTAAGTTACAAGTACATGGGAGTTTTCGTACCCAGGTCAAGTTGTATTTCAAGGTAGAATTTTGTGGGATCGATTGGTTTGTTTGACAAGTATGACAATAGCTCTTTGAGTTTGGATGAAATGGTGCGGTAGTAATGGATGTGTTTGAAGTAGGTTGGTGATCGTGTTTGAAGTGGATTCCATAATTGAAATAAGGTCCTTTCGGATGGCCCGAACTCAAAGAAGAAGTGATGACTTGCCATTCACTCTAATTCTCATTTGAAATTACACCACTTGCCTTTAGTGGTTTAATCATAAGCGTGAGAGGGAATGGATAGTCCCTAATCTTCTAATTTGAAATTAGGTCATCCCAATGTGTAAGTAACAAGTCGGTCCAAATCTAGTCATGCATGCGTGTGAAATGGTTTATTTTAATAGCCGAGTTGTATTTAATCGCATACAAAATATGAAATGGTTTTCATTAATTGCCTTGGATCAAAATGGTCTTACATTTCCGGTGTAAAATTTTACATTGATAAGTACACGGAAAAGGCCCAACTTCAAACTTACTTAATTGAAGTTGGAATAAAATTAAAAATCCTAAGTACTAGTCCTAACCTAATCTTCATCGCACTTTGATTAGTGGTCTTCGTGAGTGATTAGTGTTAATGTTCTATTGATTAGCACTAATTTAGCCTTGATTCGTCCTTCACTTCACTTGATGGTGATTTGAGACTCGATTAGAAGTGGCTTAGGCTTGATCTTTGAAAAGGTTATTTTAATTAAGATAACATGAAATGAATTTGTTTTGTTCAATTTTAGGAAATAATTAATTAAAAGGGAAAATTAAGCTAATTAACTCCGATTAACGCAAAATCAATATGACATTTAGTATATATCATTTGATTGATATTTACCCAATGTATGGCTAATTGATCCGGTTTGATAATTAATTAAAAATGATTAATTAAAATTAAGCTTCTTTTTTTTATCGAAAGATCATCGTATTTCTCATTCATTTTCAAAATTTGTATTTACAATACTATTTAAACATTTAGGACAACCCCTAATGTTCATATCATATCATCAAACTTCTATCTAATTTTCCACTAATACGACTATTTACATCAAATCTAATTTCTTTGATCAGTAAATCTATGCTTCGATCATTCTCGCCATGTAGTCTTCTATTTCTCTCTGACCAGATATGGTAGATTGTTGCTGCAACACACAACGCTATCACCTTCTTTTTCTTCTTCTCCAACTTCTCAATACTTGCTTGATTACAGATATGTTTCAAGTATACTGCATTTGTTTTCCATCCCACCAGGTGGAGTACAGTACATGTTGTATCAGCGTAAAGGCCATTGAACATTCGAAGAATAGGTGTTCTGTAGTTTCCTCTGCTGCGCCACACAACATACAACTCAGATCACTAATTTCAATCCCCATTATACTAAGTCTCATTCTAGTCTTCAACCTATCCAGGGAGGATAACTAGAATATAATTGAGTGTTTGGGAACATTCAGTGAATTCCAAACCATGGCTGCATTTCTCATTCGAGGTCCACGAGCTCTCAAACTTTTGTACACTAACCGCACATCATATTTCTGAAGTTTACATGCTGCTTCAACCTTATCTTTACATTTGTTCATCTTTTTCTAATACCACGAGGAATCTTCAGATGGCTTATGATACCAAATACTTAAGTTTTTGAGATAGATTGCATTTATCCATCTCACCCACAGTAGGTCTTTCTTCTGAGACACAGCCCATATGTGCTTTCCAATTAGTGCAACATTCCAGTGTATCAGTTGTTTCAAGTTAAGCCCCCCTCTGTTTTTCTCCTGGCAGACTGATTCCCAGGCCACAAGACTCATTTTCCTCTGTTCATTCACGGCCCCCCAAAGAAAATCTCTACAAGCTGCTTCAACTAGTTCTATCAATCTTTTAGGCAAGATATAGATGTTTTCCCAATAGATCTTCGATCATTGATTGTAGAACTGATTGAGTTAGTATGCTCCTACCAGCATAAGACAGATTCTTATTTGCCCAATGATGCAATCTTGCCGTAATACGATCCAAAAGCCATTGATAGTCCATTTTTGTCCAGCTCCTTGGTGACATAGGAACCCCCAAGTACTTTACAGGGAAAGTACCCTTCTCAAAGCTTGTAACTCTCACAATATTCGCCTCCATATTACTAGTTGTTCCAGCCATGAAATTTGAAATTTATTGGTATTTGCATGGAGACCGCTAGTTGCAGCAAAATGCGCCAAAACATCAACTATCTTCTGTATTGAAGGTAAATGTGCTTTACTAAAAAGCATTAGATCGTCTGCAAAGCACAAATTTATCAATTTCAACTGTTTGCACATAGGATGGAATCGAAACTTCTGATCTCTAGCAGTCTTTTCAAGCATCTTGTCAAATATTCCATGATAATGACAAAAATCAGAGGGGACAAAGGGTCACCCTGTCTAATCCCTCTTGCGCCATTGAAGCTCCCTCTGATCTCGCCATTAATGTTGATTGTAAAACTTGCTGTAATCACACACTCCATAATCCAACTGATAAACAATCTGGGGAAGCCCATTTCATTTAGCAACTCATACACAAAACACCAGTCAACAGTATCATACGCCTTTCTGATGTCTATTTTCATTACACACCTTGGGGATGCGTTTCTTCTATTATAATGTCTGATGATATCTTGACATATCAGTATGTTATGAGTAATGGATCGTCCCTCCACAAAGGCACTTTGGTTCTGTAGGCACAGGGGCCCCGGTCTAGGGGAAATTAATCCTTCTACACTAGGTAAACCCATGGACCTACCCGCTAGGTAGTTGAATGCGGGTGCTATTGATGAACAAGAGTCGCCACCAATTTTATTTAAGCACACATAATATATATACTATTAGGGAAAACAATTGGAAAACCCATTTTGATATTATCTTGTTATTAGGTGATTTAGATATAATAGAAAAAGCATTTGAATTCTCTTGTATTGCTCGTGAGGAACAACACAAGGTTTTAAGCAAAGCAATATGCACAACCAAAGATAAGGATTTGGGAACGAAATTTAGAACCTCTATTCACTTATTATATTCCAATATTATATGCCAAAGCACACGGTTAATTTAACAACCTAATGCAATTTACTATATTACTCGTCTTATGCACATGCAAAATTTGTCAATTTAGCGAAGTTTAATCATGCAATCATATTCCCCTTTAAGCACATGTAAGAAATAAAAGCTAACCAAATTATTCTATTGACCACTTGATTTAATAGTCAAAATTATAAGGTTTATTGATTCATACATGAAATAGAGCATAGATGGGAAAGAAGGTGATATGATTAAATTCGGAACAGAAAGACCTACCTTGTTCCTTGCCAACTATTTGTCCAAAAAGGACATTTACATGCACACACAAGTTAGTAGACTTCAGGAATTAAATCACTATTCTACATAATTGAAAGACAAGAAAGAGACAAGGAGAAAGATGGAGATGGTGCCTTCGGGACCTTTACCGTATAATTAGCTTGAATACTCCAAAGACGAGGCGGGATGATGCTTGAGAAAGAGCTTGTACCCTTGAGTATACTCCTTGTTTGAATGCTAGGATCCTAATGCTAGTGTGTTTGTTTGGTTTGAGAAGAGTATGCTTAGGCTTGGTTAAAGTTTCTACTACTTGAGAGGAAATTTCTGCATAATAATATTATACTAGTGTGTTGTTGGAATGAATGAAATAAGGGGGGTATTTATAGGTGAAGGGTGGAGAAATTCCGAAATTTAGAAGAATATTGGGTGAATATTGAAAAGATTTATAAGAGATCCGAGCCGAAAATAAATATATTCGGGAAATGGAGCCCGGCGGCTGTCGCAAAAGCCCGGCGCCAACCGCCAGTATTGGCGGTGGAAAAGGTACCCCTGGCTCTATACAATACTATACTTCTGTTTTGGTTTTCTACCCGCCAGGAACCCTGGCGGCTGGCCCCAGACCCCGGCGGCTGCCGCCAGGAAAAGATTTCAGCACAGGTTCGTATTTCCTTTTTTATATACCCGCGTGGGGAAAGGATTTCCGGATCCTTATTTAAATGTGGGAAAGAGGTGCTTGATCCCACTTTGGTCCTCAACCCCGGGCTGTGGTGGTGTAGTTTCACTTCTTAGTTTGCTTGCCTAAGACCCCCAGATGGGGGGGTATGAACATCTTTACTTGCCTTATTGATTTTCGCCATTTCTTGGCACCTGGATTTCGAACTGGTTTGTCTAAGGCCCCCGGGATGTAGGGGTCTATTGAACTTTATGTTAATGCTTCTTTGTAATTGCTTGTACCGTGCCTACTCCTCGGGGCTTCGCCCCAAGGGTTCCCCTCTTTTACATCCGCGCTGGGTTTTGTCCCCTAAGAAGGTTAGGCTCCTATATACATGGGGGAAGCCCCTCAATTTGGTCCATATGTAGAAAATTTTCAAATTTGTACATAGGGAATTTCAAATTCATACAAAGGGGGATTCCCATCTTGAACATAGGGGAAATTCTTCAATTTGGTCCCTACGTACAGATTTTTTAAATTTGTACATAGGGGGAATTTCAAACTTGTACATAGGGGACTTCCCAATCTGTACATAGGGGAAATTCCTCAATTTGGCCCCTATGTAGAAAATTTTCAAATAGAGGGATTTCGAATCTGTACATAGGGAAATTCCCAATCTGATCATAGGGGAAATTCCATTCTTATGTAGAAATTTTTCAAATTTGTACATGGGGGGATCACAGAACAGAGAAAATAAACCATTCAAATATATTTCTGCTAAAACTTAACACTTACAGATATCACTTTCCAGCTAAGGCAATTGCAATCAGTTCTGCATATCTCCATTGAACAATGAGCACCCAAACACCATAAGAAACAAAAAGAGGCATATTCTTCAAGACACAAAAGATCAATACTGAAAACTAAAGGATGGACTTAAAAGCAGCTGAAACAAGCCGAAAGGACTATAGTTTCAATCCACTCAACTCACACTGTATACTGTAAAAACCAAATATTGGACACCTTGCACTCGAGATTAGGGGGCAACACTTTTTGCCATGGGTCATTTATTTTCTACTCCATATATATATGGCATGCCACCACTAGGCATTGGAGACACATGCAATTAGAAAATGCCCAAGTATTTTTTCAGAAAAGAAACCAGAAGGGGGGGGTCAGTTGCGGGATTGAGGTAATGTTATTTGTAGTAGTTGATGCTGATGAACAAACTGGCCATCAATTCCTGACTTCAAAGCCACCAGCTTTTTCAGTTTCCGGCTTAGATACTCATCATTCAAGCAAGAGATTAACAAACAGTGTCAATATGGTTCCTGAACTACAATCATTTTATCATAGGTTGACCCCTATCTAAGGTACGTTTTGGTACTAGGAGGGGGAAGAGGGTATGACAGTTCTACGATGCAGTAATCTATCAAGAACTGTAAAACCAACTCATCTGACACCGACATTACTCAGTTCTGAAATTTAAAAAAAAAAACATATAAAAAAACAAAAGGTGTCATACTGTCGTGGCTTGGCTGGCGCCGAGAACCAATGACAAAGTGATGATATTAGTAGAGTACAAAAATTTCAAGGTGCACAATGACTTAAGATTTGTGCAACCAAAGTAGGAAGCTCAAAGTGGAGATGTGGAGTATTGATGTTGACATCTTTATGGGACTATAGTAGTTTCAGACTTTTGTATAACTTATCCATTCAGTGGCATGATTTGTTTTCTTTATAGTTTGATTATGTTTCTCTTATTTCTTAGATTTTAACAACAGTAGGATCTTAAAATATAGTGAAATGGTTTAAGACTATTTCTCTGCTTTCTGTCAGCATAGCCAGCTATAAAAGGCTGTCATTTTAGAATACAGAAGCAAGTAATTACTCTCAAAAGAAAGTTGAGACTGACTCTAACCGGCTCTGTCTAGGAGGAGTCTGCCTTTCCCACAATCCAAAACACATCCTCTACACCCATGACTAGATCATGCCTCAAGGAGGTCATAACAACTCGCAACTCAGCAACGTCATCAACATGCAACTTATAAATCCATTATTTCCGTAACAAAGCCTTGAATTCTTGAATAAACACCTCCATTTTTTGGATTATTGCTTAGACTCCGAACGGAAATTGCCAACTAGCATAACATCTTCCCTAACAGTTCCCACAGGTACAGTTTCCCCTTTGGGGTTGTTGCACAGAAAAAACAACTACTTTATCATCCTCCCTGTTGGCTTTATAATAGCCTAGTACTTAATTGTGCTAACATAAAATGGGAGAAGATGAATATTGCGGAAGATTATATTTTATTGATTGAATGAGATGATATTTGAGTTAACAATACTAGCTATTTATAGCTAATGATGTGCATGCATTTGCACATTGAAACATAAAACTCCTAACCTTAAATATTCTTACGCTACATATGCTAATGTAAATTGTTCTTACAGTACATTATTTGTGACCTTTCATTGTGTTAGTAACATGAACTAGCACTTATTGCTTTAATTATTTTAGTAACATGCATTGCAAATGTGTGGAGAGTTTCACATTTTAACACTCCCTAACAAGTGTTTCTTTGTTAACTCCTCGCTCCACTGCCACAGTTTCTGCTGCTACTAAGATAACCCAATTTGTGAGCGAAATGATACGGCCTCGAGTTCATGTGGTAAATGATAATATCAGTATCCATCATCGACGTCGTCCTCTTTGAAGAACCTGATATTATGAGGGTTCACCCACCCCGGATTCAGCACTCTTCTCCATTGTGCCTAAAAAATTTAATTTTCTAATATTGTACGTGTATATTCATAATCTCCAGTTATTGATGGAAGCATCCGGAAAAGCTAATCATGCATTGTTTTAATTGAAACAAGAAGGATGTTATGCTCAATACTAAAGTTGGGCAGGGAAAGATGGTCTTATTGCCTGCTCAAGAATATTCACAAGCAAAATAAAAAGGACTTACTGTTCTAATATCAAAAAAAAATTAATTACTATACCTGCAAAAAAAGACGTTTATCGAACAATGATACCAGTGCTACAAGGAAAGCTCATTGATTATTATGACAATTGACAGTGGTCATTATCGGAACAAGAGAAAAGATGCAATGTTTATGGTCAAATGGCATTGCCAAACAGCTATAGTGCTATACAGTGAAAATAAGAATGAAACAAACATCAAGAAAAACCAATTAGCCACAACGCCCACAAGAGCATTGTCAAAAGACCTTTGACAGCAAGAGCATTATAAATCCATAATTGTTTTTCTTTCCAAGAAAAGCCAGCTAGTTCTAGATTCAACTTTTAAACTTTACATAAGGGTATTATTCAAATTAATAATTGCAATAAGTTTACAAGAATTTCCATGCACAACTATAAAACAGAACTTCTTTCGCAAAAGAGGGAGTCTTACTAATACACAACCAGTATGTTGTTGAAGGTATCTTATCAGCCCAAATCAACTAAATGCTCAAAGAGAAATACCAAGTGTAATGATTGAGTTCAAAAATAGTCTACTTCGACAAAGTGTACCTGAGTTCCAGTGGTACTTGTGTAGATGCACTTGAGACACTACTATAACCTTCAGCTGTGGTTAAAATATTATATCTTCATTGCTTCACAAGACATGAAGACACCCAATTTTGAAGCCAACATGCGATGCTTACTTCGATCATTACACAGAAGACACAGTGTTCAAGAGAAGTGATTAGATTGCCAGGTGACTGGTGAGTCATCAGTACTGTCAAAACAAAATTTATCACTACTTCCTGAGCAATGAGATACAGATAATTTGTTGCAACTTCCTGTGGTAAAAAACAGAAACGAGGTCAAGGACAACTTTTCTCTTTATATTAAAATCTCACTCAAAATGGAAAAAAAGAAGGTTGAAGCAACCTGATAAAAAGAATACTCCCCCCCGTCTCAAATTGTCCTTCCTCAATTTTATTTTGGTCCGTCCCACATTGTCCTTACTTTTTTGGAAAAACAACAACAATCTCAGTGGTGTCCCATCTTAGATGGGAAATTAAGGGAGGCTGATGTACGCAGCCTTACCCCGATTTGAAAAATCGGGAGACTGTTTCTAGACTTTTTTGGCAAAAGAATCCCCATATTTACTGTTATACACTTACACCCCTTGTATTTTCCTACAACTCACAATAATCTGTTACCATATTTATCAAAATATAAAGAAACAATTCCTATTTCCACTCTCTCTCCTCCCTACCTTTCTTCACCTTCTCTGCATCTAATACCACCCAGGCACCCACCAAAACCATAATTGTTCAACAAAACATCACAGCCATACCAGGAATCCTTCTACTATACTCCTAGGATTATATAGTTATATACTCCCTAATAAAAAAAAACAAAAAACAAATTCCCTCCCCCTT
>ONZK01005197.1:7089-18693 GCA_900322385.1 Pharnaceum exiguum | reverse complement strand
GGCTCTTTGTACCGGAATCAGGTAGGCCTTGGACTAGTGCTAAGGAGGCATCTCCCGGCGACAGGTAGTCAGTCCTCGAGTTAGAAAAAGATTGGATCCTAGAACTAAACAAGACCTCAGTTCAAATTATAACTAAAACTGAACGGTAGAAACTGAACTCTAACACTACCGACGAACAAAACAAAACTTAAATTTGAGTCTCAACATGGGTATTTCATTCTAAATACTCAACCTCATACTTTATCAAATTAAAGTGTCCTCACTTTATTGATAAATTTGCAAAATTTTACCATAAAACCTTGGTTGAGACTCGGATGGAGTCCAATGTTGTTGCTCTAATACGTTTTTTTTCTTCTCAAACGTAAGAAATACAATGACTTTGTCAAAACAATTACTATATTTTTTTGTTCAATTGAATTATAGCTTACTGAATGAGGCTCTAGTTACAATTTATATATATTCCGCATAATCTTCTTTTATTACTCTAATTTAATAACAATGAACTTCTTTTTTTTATAACTATTATTGCTATCATTTTTTTTTTTGAAAACATACCCAATATTATGTAGTACTTCGTATTATTCTATACTAAAGATCTGCAAATCATAAATACAATTGCAGTACGGATCGAGGAAGTGGTGGCTATATATTGGTCCTAAAAAGACGCGTTTGGGATATTGGGATCCCAAGTATTTAAGCTCACTAAGTGGTAATCCAGTCTTCAATCCAGTGAAAGCACGGTTTGGTGGAGAGGTGTTCACTCCCGAGTGGTCTGATTCTAGTCCTCCGATGGGAAGTGGCAAATTTAAAATTGGCAATTATTTTACTACAGCCTATTTCAAAAATATCCGATTAGACAATGATGATCCTGTACAGTATTTTGTTAAGGTCACTATGACAAGGTGTTATTTTGTGGGAGGTGTTGGGAGAATAAAAGAGGTACCTGAAGGCTATGGCTTCTATTTCGGAGGAGGAGGAGGAAAGGATCAAGTCAAGTGTATCTACTAAAATAAAAGATTTTGGAGGAGTAAGAGGAAAGGATCAAGTAACTTATATCTACTAAAATGAATACAGTATGATGAATTAGTTCCTTGGATTTTTAAATAGCAACTAATTAAAGCTATATGTTTATATAACTTGATGTCAAAGACAACTAGTCTATTATACAACCAGTTATATATAACATTATACACCCATTCAAATAAAAAATTAATACTTTTAGGGAAAAAATGATCTCCCATCCCCTTTTCCTTTTCCTCTCTTCTTCGGATTTCCATGAGCGACACCCCCTTCCCCTGTAAACAATTATATTATCCCCCATTTCACTATCTCCTCACAAAACAACCTCCATTTTCATCTCTGTCCTCAATAAAAACTCCATTATCACATTATATCCTCACGATTCCATCCAATTTTCCTCACACAAAAAAACCCACTACTTCACTCTTTCTCCTCACAAAAGTTCCTATGATCTCACTCTTTCTCTTCACGTAAAAATTACAAATGGTTGTCAAAAATGAAACTCGGGATCAAATTGAACTCAATGGGTCAAATTGATTTTAAAGGGTTGCAAATTAAAATTTAAGGGTCACATATTGCACATAAAGAGTCTTAGATTAAACTATGAGGTCTCAAATTGAGCAGTGGTTGGAATGATGGTGACGCGATGACAATGAAGGATAGTGGTAGTGGTGGTGGACGGTTCTAATATACTTTTCTACCACCATTTATCATGAATATGATCTTGTTAACCCTCCTTCATTCTTTCTTTCCATATTTGGTATCATTTTCCACTACCAAGTTAGAATTAGTTAGGAAGTAAATTTTCACCCTTCAAATAAACTTCATGACCTATTTCACCATTGCCACTATCAAGGTATATCACCTTAGACTGAACTCTATGATGTCTTAATCGAATTGCGAGAATAGCATTGAAAAACTACACATTACACATTGTAGATAATATGGATGGCAACGGTTCAAATATAGGCCGGGTCCGACCACACTCGGATCCTGTGATAGACCTTTAGACCTATTCCCTCCGAGACCCGCTGGAATAGATTCGGTGGGTCCTTAGGGGGTCTGAGATGAATCTGAGCTTTTATGACTAAATAAGATACGAAATTGGCAAACAAAATAATATTTCACATAGGTGTTTAATACAATGTTTTTTTTTATGGAATCAACATAGCCTTAATCAAATGGATTAGACTATGAAAAAAATATGTGTAATAGAGAATTTGTACGTATATACATACATATATTGGTTCCTAAGAGAGAGAGAGAGGGGGGATAATGTGTGACTTATACAACATGTGATTATTGCGGTTCGGGTCGAGTTCACTTTGATTCGGATCGTTTTCGCGTGTATTATTTTTTGAGACAATTGACTTAAAAAATGCATTTTGCGCATATTTGCTTGGAAATTTCCGGTCCGGTTCATTTCGGTTCGGGTGAAATCGGGTCTATATCGGGTTTCGGGTCAAGTGGTAAGGGTCAACGGTTCGGGTCAGTTTTGCCAGGTCTAGTTTCAAGTAAATGCATGTGTTTACACTTTATTCTTAATATAAAAGTCATTAGCATATGGTTAAACTAATCAAAATTTTAATTGTACATGCATGTTGTTCTTCTTTTTATTCTTTTTATGCCTCCATGGCAATGCATTTTAATCCAAATGTTTAAATGTTAAATGGTGTTGTACCGCCTTGTGTAAGTAGAGTGTTCGAATCATCCCAAAAAATCTTCAACTACATAGGGGATATGATGAGTATTGTTGTTGGGAACCTTAAAGATAAGAATAAGCATGAGGGTAAGGATATCCAAAACTATATGTCAATAATAACTAGTATTTACATTCACCAGTATTTACATGCACCACCCTTTAAACCAAAATCTTAGCCTCGATTTGACTGAGATCAAAGTAGAGTCCTAAGCATTGTTGGGCACTAACGTTTGCCATAGTTTTAGTTTAAGGCATTATGTTTTAAAATTTTGGTTCAAGGCACTCAGTTACAAAAAGAACTAACGCTGTTAAATGTTTTTTAATTATATTTTTTTCCTATTCACTAAAGTATAGAAATAAAAATAAAATAAATTGCACAAGTATAAATGTAATCCAGTGCATACTGTATACCACATCTCTCAATCCTAGCTTTATTCTCGCTTTACAATGGACGTCAACATTATCATATGTCAAACTTTTCTATAATTTTGTCACCACTCGTCTCGATCTCATCCCTTTCTCTCCAGACGTATGTATCAGACATCAATTTACAAGATGTATACCAGCCTTAAGTGAGTCTTTTCTTCCCTTGTTTATCATCAACCACAAATCACAGTTGATGAAATGCTTGGGAGAAATATAAGGCTAGCTTGGTAATAAGCCATATTGGGAGAAACAAAAAAATAGTTAATGTAGGATCTGATATTCACTTAATGTTCCCTCCAATCCTGGGCATTAGCTTGCCAGAAGATGCGCCAAGTCCACCAAGGCACCAACTGCTGAATTTAGCAAGTTAGTGTAAGATTTCATAGTGTAAGATTTCATATTGTATAGTCAGTGTAACAGCTAGTTAGGATCTCAAATCTCTCTCAAGTTGTACCGTATTATACCCCCACTAAGAAATTGCTCGCTTTCCTCGCCCGTCAATGAGACATTGGAGACAAAGAAGATGATGTATAAAGCGACTATGTACAACAACAACAACAACAACAACAACAACAACAACAACAACAACAACAACAACAACAAACGAGTGTGTGTAAATCCCCATTCAATGGGGGTACTCAGGTCAGGATGTACGCAACCATACCCCTGTTTAAGAAAACAGAGAGGTTGTTGGGGATGGGAACTTGTTGAGGGAACCTAAGGAGAAGTTGATGTGCTATACGAGTATGAGAATTGAGAAGAATGGTGATGGGGAGGATAGAGTGTGGAATCCGGGTGGGGAAGTAGAAGGGGAGATTGAAGTTGAAGAGTTCTATACATTCTGTGTTCGTTATTAAAATGTGTTTAGGTATGTCAAAGTATACAAAAAGCAGTACGGTTAATGGAGTACATTAATGCTCAGAAAAATGAAAAATAAAGAAAATAAAAGGAAAGCTTACACCGTTAGTTCAAAAAGTAACGGTAGTCCCCAAAAGCAAAGTTTCAGAACATTAATGCCTTAAACCAAATGATGGCAAACATTGATGCCCAACTAAGCTTAGGACTCGATCAAAGTATCATCCCAGCCAAATTTTTTTCCTTATAAACAAGATCATTTATTTGTTGTATAGTGTCCAAACAACTTTGAAAAAAAAGAGACAACCATAATATTCTTTGAAAGTTTCCATGTAATACGTGCCTCCACATTGCCTAGATTTGTTCAGGTTGCTCAAGAAAACCATCTCCATACCCCATCATTCTACATAACAGTCCCGAGGCTTTCCAGCAGGTTTATAGATGATGTACAGACTCACCAAATTCACTGCAAAAGATGTTCTTTTACGGTGGTTATATGTTCAATTGTGACAATTTGTCTCCTTTTTGTTGAGCCTTTTTATAAAGGATGAACTACACAAGAAGGTCTGTCGATTAACTACACACCTCACTGTTATCATATCCCACTCTCTTATTTGCTGCAACGATATAAGAAGCAATATCGAAAAAAAGTTAACATAAAATTTACCTAGGGAATAAGTGTTCGACCCATTTTATCCTGGGTTGATTTTCTTAAAGTATTAATTAGTTCAATCACTAGTTAAATATCCCATTATGAAAAATCATCTTTTCCAAATGAAGTTCCAATGCCATTGCATCCCATCCCAAATTCCAATATTTGCAACTTTAATTTCTCATCTTGTTGCAACGATACAAACTCTGGGGAGTTATTCTTTCTAGGGTTTGTCTGCAATTCACACATCAATCTAGAATTTTGTTCGTTCCCTATCACCCACTTTGATGAGTATACTTTTGTTAATGTCCTTTTTGAGATCATTGTTCCACTTATTCACCGTGAGCATTGAGTGCCATTACTATGTGGCTAAATATGATTTCTCTTCATCAATATGATGGATGGAGCATAAAGTTTTTTTCCCCATAATCCCTTCACTTTTCCGGATAGTTTGATATTACTCTAATCAGATAACCATTGGGGAAACCAAAATCCCGCTTCAATTCATCAATTTTTACCGCATCAAGTTTCCAATTGAATCTCATCATCAAAAGTTTGGCTTAACACTCAGCAAATGCACTTTCAAATGCACTAGCATAGGTCCTGCTCCCTTTGACAGATTCTTGCAATAAGTTGAAAATATTAAACGTTATATCGGAAGACCTCAAAGAATTAACATGGGTATTTGTTCAGGCAATTCAAAGAGCTCCTATGGATTTTAGAATTTTTTGGAAGGAAACTTGTAGGCACCACGAGGTTATGGTGCCGAAACAAATGGGTTACTCACAATCAAACAACAGTTGCTCTGATTCAAGATCTTGGTAATTTTTCATAGATTAGAGAGAAAATTCTCGAGTAAAGTGTACAACGTAAGGACTTCAACCGGTAGATTTCAGCCTTAGATATAACCTGACTATTGTCAATTTTAGAAGTGGAGACACCTAAATCATTGATAGAAAATATTGAAAACCGCACTTAAATCAATTCAGTGTAAATACATACAACCCATATAACAAGACGAGTTGAAAGAAGATGTAAAACTCAGTAGATTAGATGTATTATACTAATTTGAAGTTCAACCTAAATATCCTAGAGTCCTAGACACTGATAAGATATTTTTTGGCAAATAAGAAATTTTATTGCCAAAAACAATTCAATACAAACTTTTTACTCATAGTATTACAAATGAAAGGGTACCTTCTAGGAAGGGCTCCTTTACATTCCATAATACTCTACTAACTTATCTGGGTGTAAGATTCGTTTTTCCCGGATGGCTTCATTTCGAACAATCCATATACCATAGATCAATGCAGCAAAATTCGCTTGGAGAAACATTCTTCTCTTCTTTTCAAACCTTGATCTCCTGCTAATATACTTCCACAGATTCATAACATTAGATGATGTTCTTCTAAGCTTCATTTTGTCAAGCCACTTCTTCAAGCATCGATCACTATATTGACACTCAAAAAACAGATGACCATGTGTTTCTTAGTGAGCTGAACAGAGAGGACAAATATCATCACACATTATTTGATGTTCCAACAGTCTGCTCTCGGTCTGTAGATGTTTATGCATTAACAGCCAACAAATAAAAGTGCATTTAGGAAGATAGAAAGAATTCCATATCCATCTATGCACGAGAACTGAATTTTTCTGTTGTATCAACCAATCATAAGCATTCTTTACTGTATATCTACCAGTAGATGAGTAAAGCCACTAATCACCACAATACCCGCTTTTAAGAGAGTCTTTCACATTGCAGAGTTTTCTCCATGCCCAGCTTGAATCAGCTGCTGGTATATAAGTCCAAAAATCAGTATTCTTTAGGTTGACATAGTTGACCCATCTAACCCAAAGTATATCATGTTTTTGTGCTATGTTCCAAATCAGTTTACCAATAGCAGCTAAATTCCATTTGTAGCAGTCTCTAACATCTAAACCTCCATTTTTCTTGGGTTACAGATTGTTTCCCAATTAATAAGAGGGATTTTACTAGGTGTAGATTTTCCTTCCTATAGAAAAGCTCTACAAACATTAATAATGGTTTTCATTGCCCATTTTGGAATTATAAAGATAAAACACCATAAGTAAATAGAACAGAGTTAACTAACACAAGCCTGCCACTGTATGATAAGTGTCTTGATCTCCAAATGCGAATCCTCGTCACAATCTTATCAACCAAGCATTCACAGTCAAGGATAGAAATTCTCTTAGCTATAATAGGTACCCCTAAGTAGTTGAAAGGAAGTTTTCTTTCACAATAACCAGAAGCCTGCAACACTCTCTGCTTCTCATAGTTATTCATATTACAGAAATATATAGCAGATTTAGCTTTATTGGCCTGTTAACCAGTAGCTCTTGTGTAATACCCCAAATAGTTTATTTTATTAAATATTATTTGGGTATTTATAAATGATTTTGATATTTAATATTCATTTATGAAAAATGATTTGTGGGAAATGATATTTGATATGTTTATTTATAAAAGTATTTTGAATTTAAAAAAAAAAGAAGAAGAAGAGGAAACGGGTGTGTGTTTTTAATTGGACCGAACGAATTCAAATATCGGTTGGACCAAACTAAACTCCATCTCTATCTGCTTTGAAAAGCATCCTTATCTGTTTGCCTTCCGGGGAAGTGGAAAATAGGCTCCTTACGTTTACCAAGATGTGCAATTAGACTCCTTACGTTTTCATTGTTGCAAATCACCTCCACAAGTTACCTAAGATGTGCAATTTGACTCCCTTTATTTTTTTACAAAACAAATTGAATAATATCAATTTAAAAAATTACCAAAAATATCAAATACTCTAAATACCTTAGATAATATACAATAAATACCAAATACATGGTCGATCTCCACAATACAAAATCATATCGCACTCTCTCCCCACCCCACCCCCCACCCCCCGGGCCACCTAAACCTAATTTCCCACCAGGTAGTTACTTTCAAAACACCGCAAACAACACTAACACCCCCACTACCGCCACCAACAACAACAACTCCACTCTTTCTCATCTCCTCCCCTTACCGTCGTCACCCAACTCAAGTTATTAAAACAGAATGGCTGGCGTGGAGGGATCTGAAAGAGAATGGTGAGCCTAACGAGAGAGGCAGTACTCCATGACCAGGCGCTCGGCCCTGGTGGAGGGTCCATTGGGCTGGACACTGATGGAGGTGGGTAATTTGTTGCGGTTGAGTTTGATACCCTTATGGATGTTGAGTTTTCCGATGTTAATGGTAACCATGTTGGTGTTTGGTACCTTCGGGGGCATGCCACGATCAAGGCGAGTAGCAAGATGGGAAAGTGAAGCAAGGGTGCAGTAGCAGGGGTAGTGAGTGCAAGTGTAGTGCAAGTGCATTCTTCTTGGCCATCTTTGGTGTTGTTTTTTGGTTGTTTGCGAAGAAATCTAAATTTTCAATTACTCCCGAATGCCCTTTAGCTACTAACATTATTAAGATTCCTAAGGAACTTTCCTACAAGGAGCTGAAGATTGCTACCAAGGGTTTTGAGTCTAGTAAGATCATTGGCCATGGTGCGTTTGGGACAATTTACAAAGGGGTCTTTGCTGGTGACGTGGTTGCGATCAAGAGGTGCAACCATCATATTGGTCAGGGAAAGAATGAGTTCATTTCAGAGTTGTCAGTCTAGTGTGATCTGATGTTGAATAGGAGCTTAGACGAGGCATTGTTTTGATAATAGTAATGATTTGATGCTGAATGGGAGCTTAGACGAGGCATTAATTTGAAAATACTAATAAGAATAATGGTAAGGTGATGAACAGAGTGGAGATTAGTGTACCTGTATTTGGTGAATGTGGAAGAGAGTGCAATTTTGTTTCATAAAGATCATGTCCGATGTCCCTGTATGTATGCATTTGGTATTGGGGAAGGGCATGTATTGTATTTGATAGTGTATTTATTATCTAAGATATTTAGAGTATTTAATATTTTTGGTAATTTTTTAATTGATATTATTCATTTTTTTTTGTAAAAAAATAAAAAAGGGAGCTAGTCAAATTGGACATCCTAGGTAACTTGTGGAGCTGATTTGCAACAATGAAAACGTAAGGGGTCTAATTGCACATCTTGGTAAACGTAAGGAGCCTATTTGCCACTTCTCCGGTTTTCCTTCACTTAACTTAATCTGATCAAAAACCCATCTCATTTGCTTCCCCCCACACCCGACACCACACTCCAACTCTCTTTTCCTCTCAATTCTCTCATCGATCACTCTCATCAGCTTCAAGCTCCACTCTCTGCCTCTCATCACGGCTCCTCACCCACCACCACAACAACATCATCTCACCCGTGGCATCATCTCACCCATGGCATCATCTTCATCACCAGGAAAGCATCGTTATCATCACTACTCAATCCATTCTCTCTCCTTTGCTGAAAACCCGATCTGGGTTGGTTTTGGACCCGGAAGTGTCAAGTGACCACTTGTTTCAAAGGGTTTTTGCGTTCTGAGTACTTTCCCGTTCCTATGGGGTTGAGTTTTTGCCATAATCGAAGCCTAAGGTGTATTCTTGGCCCATTTTATGTTTTATACGAATTAATCTTTTATTTTCTGATTTTCTTTTCGTTTTTAATCAAGCTAGTATGCCACAATATAAATTGGGTTTTTTTGGGATGATTAGTAATTTTCTGTAACTAATTGTGTGAGGTTCGCCCGTACTTGAGCTCGGATCGGATCGAGTTGGGAGCGTGTGCGAAATGACCTTGGTGTGCTAGCTAATTGACGATAGGAGTTTGATATTGGGAAGGTAAACCTACACCTCACTCTTGTGTATGATTGATATATGATATGATTTATTGTGATCGTGTTTGTTTTGATCGGTTGTGTTCAGTCTGTGTTTGGTCTTGGCTTGCCTCAATTGTGCTAGTATATGGGTTGAGCTACTGAGTTGGTCTACTCTTGGTTTAGTTGTGCTACTGGCTGGTCGTTCTAGTGTCCCGGCTTAATGTCTTGTTCTGTGGTTGCATTGTGTTGTGTTTTGGTCTGATGTGCCTCCATTTTTAGCTTGGTCGCTGCTGTATTATGGTGTGGAGTGAGTGGCATGTTGTACTCATCTGCGTGGCTTTTCTCTCAGTGGTAATTGGTGTGGTTGTTGTGTTGTTGTAGTCTGATGTGTTTAGAGCTGAATTTCGATTGTTGCTGCCCTATTTTATTGTTGTTAATATTGTTTCCAATCTGTTTCACTTGCTAATTACTGCTACTACTGTGTACTATATACCGCTGCTGCTCCTCCCTTCTGTTTTGTGCTACTGTCTTTGTATGTTCTATATTCTGTTGATTTATCTTAATGTCATGTGGCTGTGTCAACTTGCTGCTTATTTGTTCATTTGTTCTCTGTTCCGATTATAATCGGCAGCTGATGTTGTTATTATGTTCTATGGTTGTTATTATGTTCTATGGCGGTTAGTTATTTATCGTTTGGCCAACTACCGAGTAGAACTGATTACAGTAACTACTTACACTAGTTACAGTAGCGGGAAGTTACACTAGCAGTGACTTGTCATGGTAGATCTTCCATAAGCAAGGTTAGATTAGTATTGGGTTGTAACTTATTGGAGTGAACCGAGATATGGTTATTGATTATGGGCTGACCGTGCCATGTGTGATATTGAAATGTAATTGTAAAGGTATGAGATGGTTTGTACTATGGTGATTGATACTCGTGATATGAGTTGATTATTTTACCCGTGGATATGCCGGGTATGTGTTTTTTTGTTGCTCGCATGATGAGCGAATATTGAAATATTATTGGAAAAGAAATGATTATGAAATACTTGAAATGCAAATGATAAAGTAATAGCGTTATGGAGGCTTGAAGTTATTAGTTTCTTACTTTGGTGTGTGGAAGGGGTACCGAATCGATGTTTATGGATCGGGCAGTATATGAGTGCTGGGCTACCGTATCCCTGTTTTAGGAGTGGGTGACCGGTCGGTATTGGAGTGGGTCGGGCTACCACAATAGTGGCGTGTACCACCCCATATTCTAAAGTCTAGGACTAATAATTGAGAGCAATTGGCACACATCTATTGGGTTTAGTCATCGATTGAGAGATGAGTAATGACTTAGATATTTCATTCGTCCTTCGACTATTGGTAATATATTGTGGTGACTTGTATTTATTTTATAATAACTTAATATGTGCTACTTGATTATGTGGCACAAGATGGAAGGGGTTTGGTTAGTGGTTGCTGGGCTATGTGCTCACTGTTTGGTATGTGTGTTTGTTGTCTTTCCTTCTCGGTTGGCCTATGACGACCATTGGATATCACTTAAAAATGGCGTGCAGAATTACATTTGCAGGTCGCTATTATATGCTACGGGAAGGACGAGTAATCACCACTAACATTGTAAAGAAATGATCTTCTGTAATTAGTGTGAAATAGATCGCCTAGAAATTTGAGTTGAGTTTTATTGTATTTAGCCTTACACTTATTTAGAAGAAATAAGTGTGGCGGTAATATCCCTGATTCGGTTTTGTATTTTGTAATTTTGATTCCGCTGGATTTGGCATTTCTATTTTAATAAAGTTTTCGATTATTGAGATCTTCCGACTCAAAAACTATATTATCTTATATTATTTTATTGTATAAAATCGGGGGTGTTACATCTTGAGAAGGCCTCGAACATTAGATATATAGATTTATACTCTTCTTTACAGAATATAACTAGATCATCTACAAAGTATAGGTGAGTCACAACCAATTCCTTGCATCTAGGATAGAAGCTAAATTGTTCCTCTTTGGCAACAATGTTAAGTACCCTTGTCAAATACTCTATAACAATCACAAAAAGCAGTGGTGAGATAGGGTCACCTTATCTCAACCCCTTTTCCTCATGAAAGAAACCAAACATCTCTCCATTAAGCATTAAGGAGTAAGTTGGACTTCTTATATCTTAAGTTGAAAGATTTATCTTATATCTTTCG
>ONZK01005189.1:6179-21950 GCA_900322385.1 Pharnaceum exiguum | reverse complement strand
CCCCCCCCCCCCAAAATAACCCAGCTCGGCTGGGTTGACTACGGTCAACCCAGCCCAACCGGGTTGTGTGTGTGGAGGGTGGCGTTTGTGTGGCGGGTGGCAACGCCACCCTCCACACACACACGCAAGTCGGCCTTAGGGCCGACTTGCGTCGACGACACAGGGGAGGGGAGGAGAGGAGAGAGGAGGGAGGAGAGAGAGGGCGGCGGCGTGGGTTCCCCATGAGACCCACCCAGCCGGCGGCAAGAGAGGAAGAGGGGGAGGGGCCGGCGCAAAGGGAGAAAGAAAAGAGAGAGGGAGAAAAGAGAACCTGAGAAAAATTATGTCTGACAACTTTGGGGGCTTTCTCTAGGTTAAGCCAATATATATAGGCTACCTAGAAAAATCCAGTTTCCCGTTTTGGAAATAAAAACAATTCTCTCTTTCCATAAATATAACCCGAACTCCCACTTTCCATAAACAATTAAAACCGTAAGATTATAAAATTAATCTCACCATTTAATAAAATTCATTTAAAGAATTTATAAAATATTTATAAAATAATTTATAAATACGGGGTTTCACAGCATTCAAACCTACCTACGCGGTGAACAACTGGGTTTACCTAGAACCGAAAAGGGATTAATGATCTCCCATTAGGCGACGGGGCCCGGGCGTCTACACCACCATAATGTTATCAATGATCAATCTCCCCGGGGTAAAAGCACTTTGATTTTTGAAAACGATGGAAGACAAGATGATCTTCAACCTTTTGGCTAATGCTTTTATTGCTATTTTGAAAACAACATTGCATAGGCTTATGGGGCGGAAGTCTGTAATGTGAGTAGGTTTGTGTTTTTTGGGAATTAAAACAACATTCGTTTGGTTAATGGACGGTGGGAACGGTCTGGCATGCAAGATATCACGGACTAACTCACAAACATCAGGACCAACAATGTGCCAGAATTTTTGATAGAAACAGGCATTCATACTGTCGGGTCCAGGCGCTTTCCCTGGGCGTATTTGGAAAAGAGATTCCCGTATCTCCTCATCAGAATACTCCGCACAGAGAAAGGCATTCATTTTAGCGTCTACTTTTGGCACAACATGATCAATAACCCTCTCAAAATCGTAAGGGTTGGAAGTAGTAAAAATGTTTGTGAAATATTGGATCACCGCTCGTTCAATGTCCTCATCAGTCTCGGCCGTATCCCCATTATCATCTGCAAGTGCTGCAATGTAGTTAACTCGTTCTCTCGCATTGGCTTTTTCATGGAACAAAGAAGAGTTAGAGTCTCCATACTTCAGAAAATCAACCCGAGATCTTTGCCACCACATTATCTCTTGTCTCCTACGCAACTCACGGACCTTTTCCAAGACTGGTCTGCGTTCCTCAGCTGAGTTCAAACCGGGTAACTTTGCTTCCTCCTGTTTTATCTCTCGTTGGACATGACCGAAAGCAAGGTCATCTTTACATTTCTGCAATCTCCCACAAAAACCTCCAGCAATGTGTGGTGACCACAAATTTTCTATGACAGCCCCGCAGCCACTATCAAGCAACCACATGTTCTCGAACCGAAATCGCTTTCCTCCTCTCTTCAATTCCTTGGTGTTCTGCCTCTTCCCACCAAGTCGACTCTGATTGGAAGATGGTCAGAAAATGCTTTATCAACGTGCTTCACTTCTGCTAGAGGGTAAAGTACCGACCACTCCATGTTGGCAAAGAACCTATCCAACCGCTCCTCTACACTCCTATCCCCTTCCTTCCTATTCCACCAAGTGAAATCGTACCACGTATACTTCATATCGTACAGACCACACCCATCAAAAGCTTCCTTAAGTTCATCTAATACTTTCTGATCCTTGTCTGGACCTCCTTTCTTCTCACAATTGAAGAAGATCTCATTAATATCTCCGCCACAAAGCCACGGAATGTTAGATCCATCAGCCACGTCCTTTATCAACGCACAAGTCAATGATTTATTTTGGCTCTCAGGCCAGCCGTATATCCCAGTGAACCGCCACTCGCCGCACCCATCATTCAGCTGCACCAGCACATCAATGTGATGTACCGACTTGGACTGGAGAGATACTCCCACCTTTGCATCCCATAATAATGCTACACCACCGGCTCTACCCATGCTATTCATGGCCTCCCACCTGTAATCACCTAATTTCGACACAAATTTACTAAATTCAACACTACTAAGCTTACCAAATTGGGCTTGGACCTTCGCAAAAGTTTCTGAAGGTCCTTGGCTTCCATAGGTTTGCCCTGCCCACTGCAGTTGATGCTTAGGCAACTCATTGGGGCGGGCAGAGTCGATTTGCTTCGACCTCCGCCTCAGATGTCTTAGTCACATCCTTGATAATACGAACCTTCTCATTACTCTCGCCCTCGGTACTACGGTTGCTAAACTTTCTCTTATGCACTTCTGTGGGCACCACAAAAGTCTCCTGCTGATCGAGTTGCATATTTGAAGACCCCTCTAATGCAATGTTTAACTTCTTCTTAGCCTTGCCTATGCTCTCCCCCGCTCTCAATTGTAAAAAGCGCTTCTCTTCGGTCTTGATTGCCTCTGTCTCCCTGCGACGAAATTTCATTGGACATGCTCGCATAAATGAGCCATATGGGTAATTAGCAGGATCCACATGCTCATCATAGTCATCGCACTGCTTGGCCACATGACCAAGTAAGCCACAAATATAGCAAAACTCTGGAAGTTTCACATACTTAAGGTGGTACTGCCCTTTATCCACGTCAACCACAAGGCTGATGACCCTCCTCAATGGTTTATCAAGAGGTAGATCCACTCGAAAGCAAATGTTCTTCGCCAATATGGTAACATCCGATTCATCAAATTCCACAAACTTCGCTCCTATCCTCGCCACGATGAACTCAGCCATAGATCTAGTCCGTTTGAGCATGGTCAACCCATAACATTTCATCCAAATTCGCACCGACTCAAAGGTGATATTGTCAGGGTTTTCATTTCCCTCAATCTCCTTGAATAATAGTAAATGTTCATCACAAGACCAGGAGCCTTCCTCCATCACTCGGGACTTGTCCATGCGTGAAAAAAACTGAAAAGCATACAAGTTGCTTTCCTGATTCATCCCCCTGACCGCCAGGCCATGCTGGGGCTTCCAAACATTGCGCATAGCACTCTCAAGATGTCGTGCGGTGCACGAGCCTTTGGAAAGTAGCCGTCCCCATGCTCCCAACGCCACTTGATGATTCATACCCTCATTCCCCTCATCCTCCGGCACCACGAACGCTTCCTCCTCCTCATCAATCTTCATCTTCTTCCACTCTTCCTCAATGAATTCCATGATGACACCACAAAGAAAGTAAACGACGTTCTCTCACAACGACACACAAAAGCTCTACAGTTTAAACTGAGATCTAAATAAACACACTATCGGCTCCACAAATCTGAGTTGGAAAAGATTTGGGTACTCAAAAGCCTCACAATAATCAAAGGATTAAAGGAGTCATAAATAAGGTATAATTTTTAGGGTTTTGTGTCTAGGGTTTTCCGTGGGATATTTTTCTTGGGATCCGGTTTTTGCGGAGCATTTTTGTTGGAGGGGTTCATCAACCTTTCAAGATGTAGGAATCTGATTATTATTTGAAATGAACTTAACTTAACACTCTGCGAGCTCCTCAAGGCGAAAGGGGGCGATCTTCTCGCATCCTCTGGGGCAAGACGCACCTGAGGGCGAGACACTCGGCCAACTTGCATATTTATAGCAAACTTGGCCTTAGGGTATTTGGGAATCCCACTCTGATGCTTAATTTAGCTTGGAATCCGAAATTTAGGAGAAAGAGAGAGTAATTGAGAGAATTTAGTGGGTTGTTTACTTTAAGTGTGATTTGTTTAGTCTAGAATTAATTTGGGTAATTTGAAATTGCTCTCTTTAGATCTAGTGTCTATGAAGTTGAAAAAATTATCTCCATCTTTCAGCTTTAGGTGATTATGGACTATAGCAAAATGGCTATGAAAACCTTCCAATGCTTCTTAATTTTGGTGAAGTTGTTGGAAGTCAATACTTCAATGCAGTAATTGGTCAATCTCGGAAACAACCTCTTTATTTTCTTAAATAAGGGTAAGGTTGCATACATCCAGATTCTGAGCACCCCCATTGAATGAGGATTTACACTCGATTGTTGTTGAAATTGCTCTCTTTGATCAGCTTATTATGGGGCATTTATAATCCATATAAAGAGAGGATATCATAATAATTTGCAATTTACCCTTGGGTGATCTTTGAATCTACTCAATTAGACTTGGACCTACTTTGGCTTACCAAGGTTTTGTTGTTAGAGTCATTTAGCTTAAGTCTTTATCGTGTACCTAGTCCATTTCACTTTCGTTGACTAGTAGGTTGTTCCCAACTAGATCTGTCAAAATCTGACCCGACCCGATCCGTCCGAAATTTTTAGGGTCTTGACTTGGTAAATTAGACCGAACTCGAAACATACTCGAACTTGTTTGATCCGGAAAAAATCGGGTCAAAACGAGTTACCCTTGATCCGCTGGCTCGGCCCAAATCCATACTAAACCCGACCATGCCTGACTAGAAAAGGCTTGACCCGAAAGTGGCCCGACACGAAAATGACCCTAACCCGAAGTTGAGGAAAAGGGATAATGGAGAGGTTGAATGAGTGCAAAAGAGGGGACTTTGTGGTAATTAGAGAGGAGAGAGACGCACATGAGGGGGAGGGTATTTTTTAATCTGGCTAGGCAGTCCAAGTCATCGTTCTCCCACCAAAACCAAGCCACGTGAGATAGGCTTGCCGGAAACTCATTATCGGGATTCATTAAACTGTTCCGGGACACGGGGTGCCAAGTTGTGATTATGAGGGTACTTTTCGAAGTAGGGATTATTGCTAGATAATTGCCGCAAGTAGGGATTATTGGGGTTAAAGACCCCTAAAATTTTCACCTGGTATAAACTTATTTTTCACTTTAATTTGATTTAGTTACTAGAAGGTCTTTTCGTTCAACTTGTCTCCTTTGATGGTTTAATATTGTCACACCGATATCCATTTATAAATTTTTGTTCATCATTGAAAATGTGCATTATGTAGTTTTATAAATTCGAGTATTAAGAGAATTTTACTAAGTAATTGAGTATCAACAATTTTAAATCAACATAATTAAGTTTAATTAAATTATTAATTCGAAGTGTAGTCTTTAAAATGTGAAAAAAAAAAACATAAGAGACTCTTACGCCCCGTTTGGTTCAAGTTTTTTTGAGTGATTGGGTTGGGTCGACCAAACCCACGCTTTTGAGTTGGGTTGTTTCAACTCATGGGTTAGTGTTTGGTTGGGGTGGAGGTGGTGGTGGTTGAGGGGGATGGGGGGAGAAAGGTAGTAAAAGTAGGGGGATTGGTGGGTTGGTGAAACTCATGTGATTGGTTCAACTAACCTAAATACTCAAAAAAACAACTTTAATTGGCTTTGGGTTGTATCAATCCAACCCAACCCCTCAAATATAGTGAACTAAACGAGCCCTTAACTCTTCCTCCCCTAGCCACTCAACCGTTATACCTCCTTTGTAATGGCAAAAAAAAATGGACAAGAAATAAAAGGATAAAAGAACGAATCAAGGGCGATCACTAATGGCAGCACGATCTTCGCAATTATTAACGAGAATTGGAAGTACCTAGCACCACGTCCAGCAGTGAGCCTATTCTTGTATTAGGGTCTGTTCGGCAACCTAGATTTACCTGAAGTTGTAGCTAAATATGGACCTGAAGCTGATTAGTTAGCTGATGATTAAGCTTAACCTTAATAGATAATCTAATTAGTGTGTTCGGATGAGATAGGTGAAACTGAAGTTGATGAATGTAAAATGACAGAAGGGTAATTGTAATTTTCAATTATAAGGAGTAATATTTTTAGAGGGATAATATTGGAATAATATAGAAAGCTTATTGATAGGAGATTATTTGATAAGATTTAACTCATGTAGCTTATCAAATAAGCTAGCTTATTCGATAATCTGTCTCCATAAGCTGACAAAACGAACATAGTTTATTTGCAAAAGTTAAACTTATCTTATAAACTGAGCTTAAAATGATTGAATAAGCTTCCCTTAATCTGCGAAACGAACATGGCCTAAGGGTTTGTTCGGCAAACCTAGCTGGAGTTTAAGCTGTAGCCGATCAGTTAGCTAAAGCTGAAGCTTAATAGATAAACTAATTAGGGTGTTCGGATGAAGTAGCTGAAGCTGATGAACGTAAAATGACATAAAAGGACAATTGTAACAATTGTCAATTATAAGGGGTAATATTTTCATTAGGAGTAATATTAGAATATAGAAAGATTATTGAGAAGAGATTATTTGATACTATAAGCCGTCTACAGAAGCTGACAAAACGAAAATAGCTTACTAGCAAAAGTTAAGCTTATCTTATAAGTTGAGCTTAGAATTATTAAATAAGTTGGAACATGCCCTTACCATACTTTACAAGATGTTTGGTTTACATTCTCCACTTTGCGATGTCTTTGATACTAAAAATATTTAGAACAACAAAGACAAACTTAGACTGTACATAGTCGAACTCATAACTTATAAGTGAGGACAGTTTAACATTCATGTATAGCTGCTCATGAGAAACTTCGAACTGGTGAATTTTGAAGCTTTCAGTTAGGAAGACCTTGAACCGTATGGAGCAAGGCTGGCCACTCTTTACATAGAAAGATGCAATTGACGTATCCGTACCCGCAGTCAAATACAACTGATCTCACCTTCATCACTGAAAGCTGCAAAAATAACATCTCGATAATTAAGCTCTCTATAAGGAACTGCATCCCTTTTTTCAAAAAAAAAAAAAGAAAACAATTGCAGCTTGGCATTATCCAATTTGAAATTGAACAACTAGAATAATACGTAATCAGTCATGTGGACAAACGTGAGGGGGAAATGAAAACGCAGATAAACTATTCGTACCATACATAAGACATCTGCTCACTCAGGAAGTCTAGTAACCGATGAAAGAAAGAAGCACAAATCTCTGAAGGCTGAAGCTCCAGCATTTTTGGAACGAATTTGGAAGGTAATCCCTTAGTGAGATTATAAGGTCATGTCGTCAAACCAAGAAAAAATATTAGATAGTCTGGCCAGTACTGGTCGAGGCTAGACTATGATATGTGTCTATCTTCACTATGGCTCATTGATGAATGTTGCTTAGTACCCAATCATCCAAGATTAATTTTGCTAAAACGAATTCCATACACCTAAAGTTATAACTCTCATAAGCTTTTACCTTACTCCACTGCTCCTTCGACTCCAAGCTAATCCCAACTTGCTTCTAAATCATTCTCCACTTCTTTGCTGAACATACCCAAATACACGGAGGCAGGATGATATCCAGGATTCTGACTACAAAGTACCAGGAAAATATTGCAGTATCTGTTTAGCCATCACATTGGATGTCAACACCAAACACAGGAGGTCTCAGATGTAATGTTACCAGTGAAGTGAACTCTTTTTGAGCAACTCTATGCAAATTTGGGGGATCAGAATATTACTAATTGTTTTCTTGTTTTCTAGGAAAGACAGTTGCTTCTAGTGATCAAGCTCCAGCACATACGATGGCAACGATGCTGCTGTAACTCAAAACAATACATAAGATATATTTCTAGATACAAGAACCACCTTATCCTCTTTTCTCCATTCACCAATTTCATTGATTAGTTTTACTTTCTTTATTAGTTTTCCAACTTGGTAATTTATCCCTTTGTTAGCAGAATTCCCAGGCCAAGATCCGCAAATCGCAAACAGATGACCTAGGAACTCTAGCTCTATTTTTTTCGACTCACAATGCAAACTCACTAGCACAATTCTTTGAGGAAAGAAACAATGAAAATGCAAGAATAACCCAATTGCTACAGATCTTTCTAGCCAGTGGCGGATCCCATTAAGGACATGGGGGTACAGATGTACCCCTAAAATTTCGGGAAAATTTGATATAATTATAATTTGTCTCAGCATACTATCGTAAGTATGCTGCAGCGCAAGTGGTAAGGCTGCAAACTGTGCTGTGCAAGAGCTCCGTGTTCGACTCCCGTGTCACTCTATTTTGACATCATCAAGTGGTCATTTGTTTTTTTATTACTTTTTTGTGTTTAGAATCTCTCCCCATTTATATACCTTACACCGTACACTCATTTTATTTTTCTCTCTTAATTTAGGCCCAACTCTTCAAAAAAAGATAAAGTCTATTTTTAAATGATCTACTTACAAAGGAAAGATATACGGTGCAAGATACACTTGGGTGTAGGATAGAACTTGCCCTATGTTTTTCCATTTATTTCACATTTGTGAAAAGTTATAAAGGACAATTGTAGTCATTTTCCTTCATTTCTTTTGGTAATTTAGTCACAACAAGAACTCGTACACATGTTATGTTGTAATTATTATAACTACGGTATGACGAAGACCGAAACCTCACAATTTGCCCTTCATTTTTCCATTTATTCAAATTTATGAAAACTTATAGAGGACAATTGTAGTATATTTCCTTCAATTTTTTGTTGGTAATTTTCTCACAACTTGAACTCGCATAATTGTTATATTGTAATTTAACACGTTTTAAAATATAATTTTTATTTATCATTCCGTACCCCTAGACCAAAGTTCAGGATCCGCCACTGTTTCTAGCTAACAATTATTTTGACGTTATAACTTATTTAATTGTTGTTGCCAAACTAAAACCAAGCAAACACTTAATTAACAGCATATAAATCTCAAAGCTTCCAACAAATTTAATCTTATGATATTTGAGGAAGAAGAAAGAGCTGCATATAAATCTTTATAGTCCACGTTTAAGTTTAACTATACTCAATTACAATAACTAGTGAGTTTGTCAATATCAGCTGTGATTAGAACATAGTAGCTTCATTGTAGACCAAACAATTAGTACCAAATCATATGTCCAACTAACCCAACACCATTTAAGGCTCTCTCCCCCCACAATGTAACCTAATAAGCTACAGAAAGTTGTAACAATCATCATTGAAACATCTCATCAAACCTCCTTAGCCATACGATCATGTTACTCTTTTGATTAACGTGTCAAGTATGATCAAAATGTTACTAGTCTAACAACAGAAAACAGGAAGAACTACCATCACCTCCAAAGCAGAAGCAACAAGTAACGATCATGAGAAGGTCTGTGCAAAGAGCAAAAGCACCGAAATTCAGACCACCAGCGAGCTTCTTTCTCCCGTTGGCTTCAGACTGCTTGTGCTGCTTTACTTCTCGTTGTTTTTGTTTTTGCAGCTTTTTCTCGCAGTTAACTCGCTCAATGTTTTTCAAGAATGGTTCCTTAAAGGAATCCCTGATCTTCTGGGATGGCCATAGATGCATCTCTCTCCCTCTCTAGTTGTTCAAAAAAGGAAAAACAGAGAGGGAAGCGGTGGAACCTTGGAATGTTGCTGATGTCAACAGTTTCTCATGATAATTTTTACAATTTTTTTTAATCGGTCCTAGCCTCCTAGGGAAAAATTGTATCCAACTCTTATGGCAAGTTTATCGTACAACTCACTTGCAAGTTGTAACTATATACAAAATTCTATACATGTCATATCAACTTAGGCCCCGTTCTGTACATGCAGCTGAACTTTACTGAACTAAATGAACTAAATGGAACTGAACTGAACTGAACTGAATGAAACTAAACTGAATTTAACTTAACGTTAACTTAATGTAACTTAACTCAACTCAACTCAAATTAATTTTAACTTAACTTAATTAACTCAACTCAACTCAACTTTAACATAACTTAACTTAAATTGACTTAACTTAACTTAAACCTAAACATAAACCTAAGGAAATTTACCATTTTGGGTACCTGACCTATACCATAATACCAAATTAGGGTCCAAAGTATTCAATATGTCAAATATGGTACCTATACTTTTGAACATTGTACCAAAATGGGACCACAAGCAGTTTTCTGTCTCAAAAACTGTCCAAGTTAGGGTCATTTGAGTAATTTTGCACGCACGATTTGTCCGTATCATTGAGTTGAAGATAAACTCCAAGAGAGAGACAAAGAGAGAAGAGAGTGGAAGAGAGATAGTGTTTTTAAATGTGATTAGGTTTTATTAGGATAAGAGTATATTTTATGGAGGAAAATATGTTTTTCCTTTTGTTTCCTTGTTTTATGGGGTATGTAATAATGTTGACAAATCCTGCATGTAAAATTACTCGAATTACCTTAAATTGGACAGTTTCTGTGACAGAAAACTGCTTGGGGTCCCATTTTGGTACAACGTTCAAAAGTACAGGTACTCTATTTGATATATTGAATACTTTGGACCCCAATTTGGTATTATGGTATAGGTCAGGTACCCAAAATGGTAAATTTCCTAAACTTAAACTTAATGTAACTTAACTTAACTTAACTTAACTTAACTTAACTTAACTTAAACTTAAACTTAAATTTAAATTTAAACTTACCTTAACTTAACTTAACTTAGTTAACTGAAAAAATGTAACTTTTTTTAGATATATCTAAATATATTTATATATTTATTTCTTTTTTTTAATTTTGTGTGTGATTATATAATGTTAAAACAACAACAAACACAACAGTAATAACCTAAAGAGAAATATTAAAATAACAACAATCACAACAATAATAACATCACCAGTCCACCACCACCACCACTACTACTTCTACTTTTACTAAAATAATAATAATAATCATAATAATAAAAATAAAAATAAAAATAAAAATAAAAATGATGAATAATAATAATTCATTTTTAATGAAATGAACTTAACTTAACTTAAGTTAAATAAGTTACCCTAACCTAACTTAACGTTACTTAACGTAATTTAACTTAATTTAACTTAACTTAACTTAACTTAACTTAATTGAACTGAACTGAACTGAATTGAGCTGAACTGAACTGAACTGAAGTTGAAAAGAACATGGCCTTGCACCCCACTTGCAACTCTATTTTCACTATCACATTATCCCTACAACTTTGTTACAACTTTGTTACAACTTTTCAAATATTTTATTTATTTTTAAATTTGCATGTGTATAAGATTTAGGGAGAAAAAAATAAATAAATGAACCAATCATAAATCAGGTACATTTAATGTAAGAGTTACAAAGAGTGGCATTCATATGAATACCTCAACTTACAACTTTGCTAAAGTTTATCAAGATTATTCCTACATTTTTTGTTGCAACTCACTTGCAACTCTCTAAAGTTGTAGGGATAAAGTTGCCCTTAGGATTAGGAACTATCCCAAATACGACAATCAATCTCGGATGGTGAATTTTGGTTCAGGATTGACCGATTGGTTCCAAATACTTAATCGTTGATTATAATAAGTGTTACAAGGTAAGAAAAATATTTAATGATACATAAGGAACTCTATTAAAAAATAAATAGAATATACTATTATCATAGTTTGATAAAAATTTTAGTTATTCTAAAGGTCTTTTCTTCTACCTTTAAAAACGAATCTCTTTTTTCATAAAAGCCAATATTAAACAAAAGTTTCATTTCAACATATTCCAATTTAGTTCAGTGTTGCCGAGTTTAATTTAGTCTTTAAAAGATAAAAAATAGGTCGTAAACATATTGCTGTCAATTGTAAAAATAAGATGTCTAGTTTTAATTTTCCAGTGAAATTATAATACTATATATGTCATTTTTTGATAAAGATAAAAAATAATATATACGAACACTAGAAATCCATGTGAATTAAATAATAAAACTGGAACAAAATTATACAAAGAGAGAAAAACAAAACTCAATAAAGGGTATTCTCTTAACAATCCAAAATGTAACAAAATAAACTAATTAAGGGTATTCTCTTCTACTACCTTGCTAAACAAAATGATAAAAGATGTAAAAGAAAACAAAAGGAATAATTACACATGATATAAGATTTTTTGGGCCTATGGAGCAATGGGCCAAGCCCTTTTTTATTAAAATAAAAACAAAAGAAAAAATGAACAAAACAAAGACAAATGCACATCGCAAACTTCGAACATAGTTGGTCTCTCCCACTTGGACAAATAGTTCTTTTGCTCGGAGTCATGTAAAAAGAAGTTGGAACACCGTAACTCACTATCTCGCTAGAGTAGTTCCGTTCGGAGTTGAACTATTGCATAGCTTGTAAACTTGGATTACAATGACCAATATAAGCTTTATTTCCAAAAATCAAAAACAATTGCGTGCACCGGTCTCACACTAAGGTTAGTGTGAGACCGGTTTGGCCCCCATAACAACCCTTACCCTTACCCAACAGAAACAAAACAAACAAACCCCCTCCTCCCCATTTCTCCTTCTACCCCCCGACCTCCTTCCTCCCTTGGCTCTCAACTCACGCATTCCACTCTCTCTCCCCGACCTCACCCCCCTCCTCCCTATTTCTCCTTCACACCTCTGACCCCCCGACCTCCTTCCTCCCTTCGCTCTCTCGACTCACGCACTCCACTCTCTCTCCCCGACCTCACCTTTCGTCACGCGCGTTTGGATCCACCGCCGGCTTCCACTCGTCGCCTCCCTCCCTTCGCCTGGCATACACGGATTTGAGTCATCTCGCGCTCACTCATCTCTCTCCTCTCTTTTTTTACACGAGTCGATCATCTCTCTCCGCTCACTCATCTCGCGCTCACTCATCTCTCTCCTCTCTTTTTTTACACGGGTCGATCTAGACCCGTGACACAATTTAATTGGTTTCTCCATCAACACCACACTTGGTAGATGGCTCGAGGGATATGGCCCTCGCATTCACCCTCCGTTCGGTCTGCCATCACCACCCACTGTGTGTGTGACCGTGTACCTCCCCCAGTTCGGACGGCCATTGCCCTCGCTCCTTGGTTTGTGTGCCATATCTAGTTGTTTCATTATTTTTTTTCGGCTAAGTGTTTGCTGCCTTCGTTTTAACGAGTTGGCCTCTGTGAAGTGATTGGTTTGGTACTTGTAGCTTGACCTGTCTCTGCTAGTTTGGAATTTTTGATTGTCTGGTGCATTCCACTTGGTTCCCTCACGTGACCATACTTTTCCTCTGCCATTTTATTTGGTTCGCTTTGAGAATTGAGACTTGTTTGTGTGGAAATTTGTAACTTTTTCAAAGTAAAAGTTTGGTGCATATAAGTTGTCTGAAAAATGACCCTTTACAAGTGAAAAAATGACCTTTGTATAACTGAAAAATGACCCCTGTAAAACTGAAAAATGGCAGACATATATTGTCTGAAAAATGACCCATGTACAATGACTCATGTATAACTGAAAAATGACCCTTGTAAAACTGAAAAATGGTAGACATATATTATCTGAAAAATGACCCATGTACAATTGAAAAATGACCCCTTTACAAGTGAAAAATGACCCTGTATAACTGAAAAATGACCCTTATTGTCTAAAAATGGCCCATGTACAACTGAAAAATGACTTCTTTACAAGTGAAAAATGGCCAATGTATAACTGAAAAATCACCCCTGTAAAACTGAAAAATGGCAGATATATATTGTCTTAAAAATGACCCATGTACAACTGAAAAATGACCCCATAGTATAAAAAAAAAACCGTCTTACACTTACGTTAGTGTGAGACGGTCTCACCCAAATATTTGTGAAAAAGAAAAAGCTACATGGTATAATTTCTCTTTTCACATATGTGTAAACGAACTAATTACCCGAGGTTTCGTATTCGATTATTAGTAGCTATTGCAAAATTTCCTTACTTCAATTCGGGAACTAACTTAATTCAGGATCGAACCTGGGGAAACCCAAATTAAAATTTCCACTTAGATCCGTACAAGAAAATGGAAACATTTTGATTTTATTGATCTTGAGAGGCTTCCGAGTGGTAGTGATTGCATTTGATTCCGGGTACAACCATGTTATTTATTTACAAATGAAAAGTGAATAATCTAATCAATCTGAACAATAAAATACACCACATTGTATCTTCAGTCTTCTGATCCTAATTACTTCTACCCTTATCAATTAGAACGAATGACATACTTAATCCTGGTGTGGCATGCCTTTGACCTCCACTAGTGAATTAAAAAGCACAGGAGAGACGCACGAGCCGGCCCAGTCATTAAATCGGCAAATAAACATGATCTTCCTCCCAAGCGTACATCATATCGGAGGCATTGCTACTACGTAGAGAAATCCAAACCAAAAATAAAAGAAATAAGCTTGTAATTAATAAATTAATATGGCGTAAACATGTAGTATAGCTTAGTGCAGTAGGAGAAGTACGAGCCACCGTAAAAATAACATACAAAAGACTTGACATTCCTTATATGGGGCTTTCAACTTCACCATTCAATAGATGCTCCGATGATGTTTATGGTGCAATTTCGCGAAGTAATTAAAACTACGGAAGAGTACGATTACCTGGATGAAGGTAGCCAAATCCAAAAGTTGACGTAGTCGCCCTTGTTTGATAGTTGAAGTTGTGGAAGAATGATTCAGAGGGGTTTACGAGAAACATGATGGAGGTGATGAAGATATACACAATGGTTGTTATTGGTAGCATGCTTTTAGAAGTCAATGCAAGTCTTTCCTAGCTAGCAAGTTGTACAGTCGTACAGATGTACATACGTTGGAAGATCGTTATGCATACGACTATAACCCAATCCTATGAACTTATGAAGACCTGCTTGTGTATATAGCTAGTACTAGTCCAAAAAGAGCTCTTTATTTAGATTTCTCTTTTTTGTTGTTATTATTTAGATTCCTTTATTTGACATAGATGAAATAAGTAATGAGTAGGATGTGTAGCTAATAAATTCGTTGCTTTCCTTACAAGTTAGTGCAATGCTCGAGTGATAGATGCTCGCCGGCAACTACGTGGCTGGGTTTAAATTTCTAATCACCAAGTGGGTCACTATCATGTCTATCATCTCGGTGATTACACTGTATAATTCATTAGTATATTATCCTTGTTTATATGTTTATACGTTTTCAACCTCTCAAGGTCAATGGTTAGTTGCTTATCTTTAAATGCACACAATAAAGAAAAGGCCGGGAAGATAACCTGCCGTTTTCTATTTTTAAGTTTTTTTCTTGAACTCCCTCTATTTAAATATAAATTATAATATTTAATAAGAATTTGAAATGTTACTTTGTCCTGTAACCGAACTGATCATTGCATGACGGCAGCATAATTTCCTGAAAACGATCCGAATATATAAATACCTCCAGTATAAAAAGGCAAAGAGAGTACGTATTTAATAATTAATTTCCCTTGCCATAAAAAAATATTAATTAATTTTCCTGATATTTGATGTGAGGATTAAGCTTAAAGAGTAGACTTCGTAAAATTTCACCCCACCCAAAATTTTCCAAAACTCTGACTTGAAAATAATTAATAGGCTATGAACAAATTGAAGAAATTCAAACTAAAACCCGAAACAAACCAACACGGTGACCCGATAAAGATTTTTGATCAAAAACCAAACCTTATTAAAAATAAAATAACCCATTAGTTTAGAGTGTTTTTTGAATGTGTTGGGGGCACTTTTCTCCAGGGACCCGCGCGACCAGTCAGCCATGCTGACTCACCAGGGCAGCTGTCCTAGCACAGAAAAATATCTACCCAAGTGGAAATTCCACCACATGGGAAAACAGCTGTCCACAGCTGGTGGTGGAGGTGTACCTCCCAACCTAAGGGCAACACTTGTCCTACACCCATTAGCTGACCCCAACTCATTGTTGACTATAAATACCCAATGATTGACATTGGAAAGGTAAGCCACAACTGATAACACATCAGTCACACACAAAAT
>ONZK01005188.1:3956-21953 GCA_900322385.1 Pharnaceum exiguum | reverse complement strand
CCCCCCCCCCCCCCCCCCCCCCCAAATAAACCTCTGCATTTTGATGAGACGTGGCTCTTTTATTCTGTTCTTCCGTTTCATGGTCTTCATTGGTTAATTATCTGTTTTCTGTGCAGGTGATGACAAACCAAGAAGCTGTGGATTCCATCAAGAACATTAAGGATCCTCAGGCAGCAGCAAAGCATTTGACTGAAGCAGCTGTTTCCAGGAGAAGCAAAGATGACATATCGTGCATAGTTGTAAGATTTCAATGATATATGCTCCTTTGAAGGCCTCTGCTTCTTTATTTTCCTGATTGTAAGATCGAGACTAATGGAGCAGAACTCCCTGTGTACACTTTCCATCTGGTTAAAGCAATCGAGGGTTGAGAATCACCAGTACTGTTGTATATACAACCTGCTCCACAATCAAAGAACCTGTGCATATTCTCCTTAAGGCTTCCATCTTAGAGATGAATAATAATGAAATATAGAACAATGAGTGTCCATAGTTTGTTTTGTCTGTATTCTACTTATATTCGCATGCATTGATAGTTATAGTGTTGATGTAATCGTATGAGTTTGATTTTAGTGCTTGTTTCCCGATGCAGTGAATGAATGTCTTATCATTTTATCAGCAAGAACAATATAGAACAGTGAAAACTGTGGCTATTTTTTTCCATAAGACAAAGGACCAATCAATCTGACAATTCTTACTCTACAGCCCTACTGATCTTTCGCAAGCAGAAATCGTAAGCACAAGTGTACAACCAGTATATAGGCTTACATCTGAAGATAAATGATAAACTTTACATACTACTCCACGTCACAAGCTTCTTGATTAGTAGTAATCACAAAAAGTGGTTGAATCCCACATTTAGCCTTGAACTGATCCAAACGGTTAGTATCAAAGCCACCGGCATCATGCGCAATGTCGACAATGCAGTAACAAATTCTCGCTGGTTCGGTGCTGTTATCCTGCAAGGCAATCCTGTTAAGGTCATGCATCTGGGCACAACAGGGGTCTGAGGGGTTTGAATTGGTGTCCCTCAAGAAATTCACGCAAGGGCGAAAGTAATTTTCAACATCTGTGCAGTCTGTGACATATGGAAAATACATTTGGGACATTACTGGCAAAAGCAGTAGGAATAACATCCCTATATGGCATGTAGTTGTAAGGTGATTCATGATCTCTACTGTTTTCTGAGTATTGACAAGGGATTATCAAAATAGGTTTGATGCGAAGATGGTTTGCATAAGTGGGACTATATATGTTTCAAGAAATGTGCAAAATTGACGGCATGCAACTTCGGTGTTTCGATTAATGAGGCTGGCTATGTGGGGAGGGTCTCTTGACATTTGCTCTATGTAACAGGTATGTTTTTGGTTGTGGATTGGCAGATTCCCTTATATACTTCAAAAAACCTATACAGATTAAGTGATTAGCCAATTTGATTATAGCACTTCCTTTCAGCTTGTTCAGACGGATAACTTGAAATTTCGTCTTTCAGAGTGGACTCCTCTAGAGTGCATTGGGTACAAAGGACTCAACTTTTGCCATATGATCGGTGTAATCTTTTCAAAACCAAAGATTAAGGACCTTACACCGATCATAACTACCATTCTACAACCATATCAAAACCACTTAAAGCAACACCACAAACATCTCTTGGCAGATTAAAAAAAAAAACTATATAAACATCAACAATTCAACATGCAAAATTTATTGCGTCATTAGTTGGAAGCTGTCATCTTTTGATTTCAATCATTATTTTTTTATCTTTAACCATTGGTTCATGTGAAATCAATGTATCTTATTATGTTTTCAGAGGTCACCACTTGACAAGAGGAAAACAAAGAAAATTTAACACATGGAAGCTCACAAATGACAAACCTTTAGTTATGACTTGTGAGTCATGTACTCATGTCTACGTTTGTTAAAAGACTCAGCCAAAGCTTTATTGGCCTAAAGTGATTATTCTCACATTCCACTTCCTCTTAACTATTGTATAAAAAAAAAAAGAAATCATCCTTGGACATATTCTCCTCTCTTGGCATTTCTTTACACCGATGGAGATTTTAATGATGCTGAAACTGAAGGGGGAAATGGAAGGTCGAAAGGATTATTCCTCACAGCTGTGTAAGACCATGTTCATTTCGCAGTTTAAGACCATGTTTATTTCGCAACTTATTAATTAGCAGCTTATTTAATAATAACTCAACTTATAAGATAAGCTTAACTTTGTAAATAGCTATGCTCGTTTATCAGCTTCTGGAGACATTATCAGATAAGCTTTAATGTCATTTTACGAACACCCTAATTAGATTATATATTTTTTGAGCTAACTAATCAGCTTCAGTTACATATTGAGCTACAGTTTCAGCTTCAGTTAGCTTTACCGAATAGACCTAATCACCTAAGTAATATGGACGATAAAAAAACGTCTTTTTTTTCGAGAATGATATGTTGATACAGTTTCACACATTCTATTCTAAGGGAAGCTAAAATACTAAATAAGTGTATTAGAGGTTCTTAATCCAATTTTTTGAAATGTGACATCCTTATTTCCATTATTTAGCCAACATTGGATCCTACTTGATGGGTGGACTCAATTTTTCTATTGACCTTAAGAGGAAATTACTGGTTTATTTAATCAGTACAATCTCTGTGCCGCAGACCATTTCACATCGACTGTTTTCCAATCATTCAATGTCCTTCTCCTCACTAAAACTAAAAATATCTGATAATAAAAAGGTCCACCATATGTCCGTGTCATTTCATCATGTTAATGAGTGTTATGAGGATGATCTTGTCCACCAGTTAATCGTGAAATCCATGACTTTTTTTCATGCCGACATTCCCGTCAATTGACTAAAATACACTTGAAATTTATATTGTATACTACGTAAAACATTTATGGTTCTAGACTTCTAGTAAATGATTCGCGCGAGTGATTCCGAAAACATAGATTATTCGCGGCAAAGTTTTAAGTTTTATTAACTCGTTCAAGAGATGACCATGAGGCATAAATTTGGAAACAGAAGTAGTATAGATCGCAATGTTGAGGAGCTGAGAGCTGTAACAATACACTCTTTAATCTTGTTGAAGTAAATTAACAGGAAGATGATGATGTATTTTGTAGATTCGGTACATATCACATATATGATACAGAGTAGTATTGAGATCTATAAAGTACTAAAAATTTATAAACAGAAACCCAGCCAAAAAAAAATCAGTTTTGCAAGCTGAAGTACTAAACTAGCTAGTTGATAATCATAGGAAAAAAAAAATAATGACTATTTTTATTGTTGTTGTTCAGGTACTTTTTTAAAGGTAATATTGGTGATGGAGGAAAGCTTTTAGGTTATATTGAAGACGTTTCTTTTATTAAGCAACAATGCTAATGTTCTAATATTTTCATCCAAGGGTATTGGGAATGAACTACACGAGCAAATTGGAGTGACCCATGATTAATAAAAGATCAACATTGACGGAGTAGATCAATCTAGAAAGTTAGACATAGGACATAAAATTCTTATGTGTATGGCAGTGCACATTAAAGAACAACTCAAAGCTGAGTAGTGTCTCCATTTGAAAGCTCAAATGACATAAACCCGATACCATATTAGATGAAAGTGCAACTAGATTGATCATTCATTATCACGATTTATTTGCCTACATCATCTGATACATATCAGTACATATCACATAAGAAAGGCGACAAATCTGGTAGTCTACTAACTTCCATACGTATCCGTACACAATAACACCCCTTCTTTTTGCCTTTCCCCTTTTTTCTTTTCCTGTACAGTTTCCCTTTCTTTGGATCAGTACCACAAATTTTGAACCACCCAATAACCTTTTCTTATCATTTCTGTGGGTTGTTTTTGGAACTCAAAGCCCAAAACTTTAGCTCACATAGTAGCATAACATCATCACCCCATCCCAAATGTCCATATTCCTCTCCCCTTTGAGGAAGCAAACAACCCATAAATATAAACAATATAATATGAATAACAACAACAATGGAGTGTAATCCTCGGGAGTTAGAATATACACAATTTTATCTATGTTTAAGAAAAGAGATAGGTTGTTTTCAAGATTAATCCTGAATGATTGCAACATTTAAGTAATAACTTTTCCTACCTTCACTAAACTTAGAAGTACTAAAAGATTTTCATTGTCTTTTTGCGATGGTCCATAATCATCCAAAGGGTGAAGTTGAGATAATTCTTTCAATTTTATGACCCCTAACAATATAATATGAATATCAATACTTTATAATAATATATAATGAGTCCATTGGGCTCCACCTGTATAAGACGACGAAAAAACCAACAGAAGGCCAAACTCTTTTTCCTCTCTACTCCATTCTCTCTCTTCCCAGCAGCAAAGCAGATGGCTTGGCGTGCTATTACGCCCCGTTATGCTGCCACATACTCTCTTCTGCATGCTGATCCCTAATGTTATGCAGCCACGCATATCTCTCCCCATACCTTCCCCTTCTCCCCCCCTTCACTCCACTCTCTCACCTCACATACATTTTCACCCCTTATATAACCTTCCCTTTACCCTTTCTTCTCCTTACATCAACACAAGAAGAAAAAAACACATCTTTTCATAACTACATTGCAACATTAGTGTTAGTGTTAGTACCACATTATATGATATCATGATGGGAAGTGTATGTGCTGAGAATCACCATCACCACCCCCACCACCACAATCACAAACTACACCACCTTCTATCACCCAAGAAGGCTCTCCAAGACCTCAACATCCCTCCAAGAAAGCTCCTTTCACGTCGAACGTCGTCGCCTTTATCGCCCGATAGTCTCGAGTATTACACTGATTCTCCCTCCAAGCTGCTCCAAGCCGAAGCGGCCTTAATGCAGAAGTTTCTCCCCTATAACGGGGACTCATCAGGCCGGTCTTCCGGTTCTGATGATGGGTTTGACCCGGATTCTGACCCTTACTCTTCGGACGAGTTCCGGATGTATGAGTTTAAGGTGAGGAAGTGCACTAGGAGCCGAAGCCATGATTGGACTGACTGCCCGTTCTCGCACCCGGGCGAGAAGGCCAGGAGGAGGGACCCGAGGAGGTTTCATTACTCGGGGACGGTTTGCCCCGAGTATCGTAGGTCGGGGAGTTGTTCCAGGGGAGATGAGTGTGAGTTCGCGCATGGTGTTTTCGAGTGTTGGCTACACCCGGCGAGGTACCGTACTGAGGCATGCAAGGATGGGAAGAACTGTAAGCGGAAAGTTTGCTTCTTTGCTCACTCTCCCCGTGAGCTTCGTCTTCTTCCTGCTCAGGATGATGATGAGAGGGATAGCTGTGGCGTTGGGTCTAAGGCTGACAGGAACCACCATGGACAACATTGCTGCAGGTATTAATAAGTGATATGTCAACTGTTTTGTAGTGTAAATGCATGATGATATAGATTGATCGTTGGTGTTGAGTTATTGACTTTATTATATGATCGATCGGTTTCATTGTAAAGGTAAACTATTCATGAAATTTGAAGGTGTTTTGATTTTGATTATAAATTGGATGTTTGATGTCGATTTTATGATTTTTGTGGACTTTAAAAACGATAGGTTTAATTGTGAAGCTAAATCCGTAAACATTGAATAAAATTGAACGTTTTGATTATGATTATAAATATTGGATGTCTGATCGATGTTGATCTAATGAAAATATAGATGTGGATAATCAAACAAGTTTGAATATAATATAGCCATATAGGTAGTTGGTATATTGAACACTGCAATTGGAATTTGAGATTGATGTTGATTGTTAATGCAATGCAGGTATTGTTGCACCATGTCTCCAACTTCAACTCTCTTGGGAATGTCTCACTTCTCTTCTCCGCCAATGTCGCCCTCTCTTTCTCCTCCGCATTCCCCGCCAATGAAGTCGGTAGGGATGTCCGGGTTATCCGGATTATCGCCCGTCTCTCGCTACTCTGACCGGCTTGCTGCATGCGGCGGGATGGGGGACTCACTAGGGATGAGCCGCAAGGGGATGACCTATGAAGACATGGTGATTGCCGAGCTCTTAGGCTCGATGGAGGGTATGAGCATTTCGGAAGCTGCGGCAAACCTTAATGCGGGCGGTCGAAAGTCTGGATTGTGGGTCGATGTTGGTTATGACAATGCGGGTTTTGACAATGATCAATACACGCTCTCCCCTTCCACTCCAGTCAACCACTCCCCTGCACTCTCTAGGAACTACTCCAATGCCAACTCTGACTCTTCAGTTTCCTCCTATGGCTACAGCACCAACACTGCGGTCCCGATCCCCGCATTTGAGGACAAGGGAAGCGAGGGTGCCTTGGGAGGCCCTGATCTCGGTTGGGTCAATGAGTTGCTCATGTAGATGATCAGTTCTTAGCTTGGTGTTCACCCTTTTGATGATGATGAAAAAAAGATTCGAGTAATAATGGAAGTGGCAATGTGTAGATATCTGAAGGTTTGGTACGGTGTATAATGATGCATGGGCCAGCTAGGTGTATATTTTGTGACGGCAGTTACTGCAAAATGATCGATTGCAACCGGAAGGACGGAGGCTTTTTGCATGGTGGGTTTGTCATATTAAATTTGTTGAAGGGATTATATTATGCAATGTAATTTTTTGTGCTTGATTAGTTCAATGATCGGATTTGTATCTTTGTAATTTTTTCAGAAGCTTGATCAGTATATTATAATGACTACCAAATTATATCGGCTAGCGATATTTTGGGTCGTATGTGTCAAATGTAGTTGAAATGTAATTACTTGAATAATGTAAAATTCTATGTGGTATTAATAATAGCAAATATCATCCTTGAGTCCTGGCCTATTATGTTCGATTCTCTCTATTTTGATTTCTGTGTTAGCAGCCGATGCAGTACAGTTTTTGTCTTAGCTAGGTGTGTACTTTAGTCTTTAGCTTGTATGTGTACTTTTATGTGGGGAACGGTGAGAATTACCCATATTTTCATTGTGGATAGATCAAGAACTTTTTTCTTTCGTAGTTTCAAGTGCTAATGTTTATACGGTGAATTATATTGGTTAACGCGAATAAGGACTACGGATTATTATTGGAATATTGAACAAGATCGAACATCAGTGAGTACGAGAAACACTGATTTTTGATGCGAATACGTAATCGTGTACGCCTTTAAGGTCTACATATATATTTTCCTATTATCCTGCCGTCCTTGTCTATTTTGAGATACTGCGAGTCTGCGACTATGCGACATTTAAACGGGAAGAACTGAGTGAATTTGAATTGATTTAAACTGAATCTGAAAGGCTTTGTGTCATATATTGCAGTATTGCACTGAATCCTAATTAATCAAGTCAAAGATTCAGCAATTCTATCACTAACAGAAGGGAGGACTATCGTACTTATCCAAAAATCACGCAATTATATGGCCTCGGTTACAAACTTACAATGATATGCTCAAAGATTGTTGAATAAGAATCTTGACCTAGAACATGCTAGTGGATTATAGGATAGTTTGTTAATCATAGAGTTTGTTGCTGAGCTATCCGAACTGGCAGTTTGAATATCGGACTAGCTAAAAAGATATAGCGTTGCATGGTAGCTACACTTGGCTGGCATGCAGAAGACAAAAATGTGGGCAGATCACGTGAAGTTGAAATTGCATGTGTTCATTTTATTCTTTGGTTTGTTCAGTTTTTTAAAATTTTATGGATTGTTCTATAATCTTCTAGATGAAAGACTTTGAAAACAAATACTCGTAACATAGTTTTGGAGTACAGTAAATGTTTGAATTCCACTCTATCTGTTCATGCCTTGCTTCTAGAGCTCAAAGTGAAATCTAGCTTACAAATAAAAAGTTTGCATTGTCTAGCTAAGGACTTGATTACATTCATCTATTAGCCACCGTTTGTGGCTAGCTTATCGAGTCACAAAAAGTACGTCGTGGATCTTCTTAAATTATAATCCTATCCAGATCTAGCTAAGCGGATCGATCACTCAATAGCAGCTAGCAGGCCAGCATGAGCAATCTTGTGTACATGATCGTCTGATCGAGACTGCAAATAACTTACTCCTTAATACTTTGTTGATTGCATCTAATTTTCTCATATGTAAGGACAGGGTGCAGCAGCTTAACTTATATTCTCCGAGTCTTGTGTACAACTTACATCGGGTTCTTTTTGTCAAAGCATTACGGTATATAACTATTATTATTAGTTACAATTTCGTCGCTAGCTATTAGTCACCTAGTGTACACCAAAGATTAATTGACGTTAACCAATGTGGGTTGGTTGGAGTGGTAAACAGATCTATATCGCTTAAGCGAGATCTCGAGTTTGAGCTTCAAGGTATGCAGAAACCCTCATTGACAGATTTACCAACCACAGCCAGGTGTTCAACCCGAGTCGGGTTTATATGTAGTCAAAGCAAAGCTTCGGTGAAGCCGGCGGGCAATCAGAAGAAAAGGACTAATTGACTTATATTATGCATATTTTATAACTTTATTTATAAAAGCCTAATATTAATAGACTTTTTAAAAGTAAGCAAATATCAAAAAATACATAAAAATATCAGACCAAAACTATTTTTTCTCAATTCTATACTTCAATTTTAGTTAGTATAGTTAATACGGAGTATATAAACTGAAAACAGCATTCCCTTAATAACGTAATGAGAATATTTCAAAGAAGAGATTCGAGGTACTCCAAAGGAAGAGCTCCTCTTCCTCTGACTCCATCTATATTTGACTATGCCTTCCGTGTCTCTTTTTCCTGCATGACGGCCTATACGTACAGGCAGGCAGGCAGGCAGCTATACGGTCTGCTGGTTGCATCTAAACAATCCATTTGTCGTCTAGATAAATTTAGTACCGGCAAATCACACTTCTTATTTACGGGATTCGGGAAATAATAGTGAAGGAGAATATATGCAACGTATAGAAGTCATTGGTTACGTTTTTTTTTTCAACTTTATATAATTCTCTCAATTTCGTTTTATTTAGTTAAAGTTCTAAATCAGTTCAGATCTCATTTAATTTATGTTCAATTCAGAGTCTTCAACTTTTGAATACAAACAATGCAAGAAATCAGAAATGCACGATGGAGGATTAATTGAACTACAGAATAAATCAGAAAAGATGTATAGCTAAGTAACTCTTGTATCACTCGACTCACTTGAATTCATAACTCTTTATTAGTAGCTCTAAAATGTGATCAAAAGTCCAAATAAAAAAGTGGAAGAACAAAAGGAATGGAAGTAGTATAATAATTGATCAAATGTCGGAGCCATTCCGGAAAAAAAAGGGAAAAAAGGCTCTATGGATGGGACAACATGCTTGCTTTGGTGCCCATCATCAAACCATGAAGCCATATATTCATCAGCAATATATGAGCATATGGGCTATGGTATACGTACACCAGTAACACCCAAGAAATGCTATCATTCAGATTCAGTGAACGCACATAGAATTAACAATATTGATTCGTATTGCTTCCTAGGAGGGTTACTAGTGCATGAAAGACAGCCAGGATAGAGAGCAACTCGTAAAGGGGCAAGAGGAACAGGGACCATTTTATGTGTCCGCTGGGATTTTGGGTTAAATTGGTGAGGATTTGGTCGCATGCATGTTGTATATGGTAACTGTCACACAGCATTGTACTCACACGGAATGATGAGGATGTGAGGGATACACAATGCAACCCATGCTAACAATGACCCCCTTTCTGCACAATGCCGATGATGGGGTCCCCTTCACATGTATTTCATGAACAAACCTATTGCATGGAAATAAATCACTGAAAAGGAAAGCTAATATGACGAAGATTCAATAAAGGGGGACAGAAATTAAATTTGCACCCTCCCATTACCAATTGCCTTAGACATTCTGCATGCACTTCGGTAAGGTTGACACCTGTAGTACAAGATTTGTGTTCTTCCCGTTTCGCTTGAACTTGCAGTACCAGATAAGTTCTAACTCCGTAAACACTACGTAATCCCGTGAAAGAACCATACAGAGCTTCTTGATGCAGAAACATATTACAGTACATATACATTTGTTCTAATCTATGATTCTGTAATTAGCATGCATGGACAATGTGATGTGATGTAAAATTACCTGCTTCATCAATAATCTATATAGGTTCGTGAGATAACCAAATTCTAATTAGATGGATGTAGACCTGCCAATTGGTCCATCCGGTCGGATTCGGTTCGGGTTGAATATAGTAATTTTTGTCGGTTTTAGGCCGGATTTTACCTGGGTGGGGCCAAATTGGTTCTATACAAATCGAATTGAGTCGGTCAATAGTCGGGTTTGGGTTAAAATCCGGCTGAGACCCAACCGGGCCGGATTAATCCAAGTCGATGGTGTTCGGCTTGTCGGGTTTATTCAAATTTGGGTCCGGTTATTCGAGCTCGATATATCAGGTGGGATATCCAAAAAAAGGTTTCCATAAGTATTAATATCTAAACAATGCAAAAAAACGATTTGTAAACTAATAACTTATTAAGACCCAACCGAAACCCACTAATCCTTGAAAAATAGTTTATTCCCGAAGTTGTTTATATAATATGCATGTAAGTTTGTTATAATATGCATGTAAATTTGTTTTCATACATTCAAGGTTTTTCTTTCATTATAGTATTCCTTATAGGCGTTATAGCTATTATGATTTGCAGCTATTGGGAGAAGAATTTGAGGGTCTCTTTGTGAATTTGACTACATCTACATGACTTGATTTGATGATTAAAGAAGATAGACTTCGTAAATAAAGCAGTGTTCTAATGTAATATGGACTTGTAAATTAGTATTTTGATGCACTCGGATGGACTTCGTAAAGTAGTGTTCTGATATAATCAAATAGACTTCGTAAATAAAGTCGTGTTTTGAAGTAATCAAATAAACTTCGTAAAGATATAAAGTCGTGTTTTGATCTAATCGGATTATGTCGGGTTTGGGTGAATTTGAGTCGGGTCTGTTTGGATTTGGGTCACTAAATTCAGGTAGGTTTTGAGTTTCGGTTACTATTTGAGTCGGGCTAAATTTAATCGGGCTTAAATCGGGTTAGTCAAAATCGGATATAGCTTGAAAAAAAAATTCCCAAATGTGGTCAACAGCACCATCAACAGCTATACACCCAAATTGAACCACAACGTTAATAAACATGGTCAGAACCAAATCTAAACCCAAACAAAAAAAAGGACCTTATTCCGGATTGAAACTTGTCTGATTGACTCCTTTCGGCTAAACCTACTACTCATGCTTGTTTTTGGCTTTAATGAAGCGGAGCTGATTAAATATCAGAAGATATAAAAGGTGAAAGATCTGTACATGACCACAGAGTTTAGATGAGAGTATGAGACTATCTTCTTTTCTGTTTTCTACTATTGCCCCTGAGATGCCCTACAAATATACAATGACGCGATTGACGGCAGACCAAGCCTATTATGCCGATAAGACAAAATGGGTACAGCAAAGATGAGAAAGAGTAGTTGATGCGAACCAAAAAAGAGGGAAGATGCATCAGAGGGGCTCTTGTCAGTTGTCACCAATGGTAAAGACTCATGAGTCTTGACCCTGTCAAAGGAGGTTGCTGAGCACTATTTGCTCGGCCTTGACATGTTGACAACCTTATAACGACACAAAACAATTTCTGACACAGGACACATCACAAAATCTGAAGAGTATTTGGAACAAAAGAAAGTTTCAGTTAGAAGTTGTTATAGATCTCTACAGGTCATCAGAACTTAGAGTTACCACCAAGAAGTCTTGGAGTCGAGGGCTAACATATACTAGACTGACTGGGTTGGGTGGGAAGACAAGATCGTGATCAACCACTTGGCAGTACCAGTTAACAGTTGGATTACTAACGCTTCAATGGTTAGATAAAATCCAAGACTAACAAAAGATGAAGTTTCCATCAAGGAAAAGGAACTACAACAATCCACAATTGATCATCAATAGCATATGCAGATTCGCCAACAAACAGAATGAAACATGACTGCAAGATGGCATTGCATGAAGAATGTAGGAAATTCCACATCAACTCAAATCACATCGTAGACATCGTCCTCTATAAACCTTAGACTCTCGAGGTTTTGAAACTACAGTTCCACAGATAAACAATTAGTAGACATCCAGTCAGAAGATATTCCAAGAGGACTACCTGTACCGGAAAATAATTGATCAACTGATCTTTCACAACAAGTCTCACCTGATGATTTCTATCCAGACCAAGTATCTTTCAAATGTCCAGGCTGACAAACATGGTGACATTTTTGTACCAATCATGTGCCTCATGCTCAATGTCGCCACAGCTAAATGGCAGCTTTCTATGGGCATCTCTCATGAACAGCAACTTCTACCATGCAAATGTGCACTGCCCAATTCTACCCATTAAACAGAGACTATCACTATTTGAAACCAAGCTGATTATTCAAGTAGGCAAACAGCGATGCACAAGAAGGGTTGCTACTGACCACGGCTCACCAATTTCAACCAACAAAAAGCCGCAGGTATGATCTACGAAACTAAAGCAATCTATGCTCCTCTATGATTTAATATCCACTAAACCAACTATATATCTTTACAAGGTCCACCATTGCAACCATAGTAAAGAAAACATCAGCCTGCAAACGGCAGCATTTCAAGTTCCAAAATCCGGTGACCTTTCTTCTTGCAAGATATCGACTATCTCAAGTTCTCAGGTCAATCCACACTCACTTGTGCTTTACTCATTAGAAAACTAATGTATGACACCAAACACTTGCGCAATCGGAACTGTTTGATTGAGCATCAACATGAGCCTCAACATAATTCTCTTCAATAAATCAACAACACAAATCCATACCACAAACCAATTGAACTTCAAAAGTGAGCACTGCCCCCAGTTAGCCTAGACTTAAATCAAGCCTTCATCTCCAGAGCAGTTAGCTAAATCCACCATAGCCATACTCCTTTTCATGACAGCAAATGTTGAACTAGAAGTACCTATGGATGTATATGAACAAAAAGCCAGACAAATACAAACTCAGAGAGACCTCACCATCAAAGAAACTCAGAGAGACCACACCATCAAAGGTAAGATATAATGGGAAAGAACCTAACAGGTCCCATTAAAGATCAGAAATGCTCTTCCAACAAAAGTACAGCAGAACAATATCCTTCCCCAAAACACTCCAAACATCACAAATCTGGCAATCAGTATCTCTTTATCGAATGACAGCTTCAACCAATCCAACAAACCACAGGCAAAAAACTATGTCAACACAAACCGTTCAACTGACATGGTTGCTGCCATTATCAAGGGCTCTTAGACACAAAGAAATCAGTATCACCCAGATTCTCTTACAGGGATTTGTGACTTCGATATATCTTCAAAAGATGATCAATCGAAAGTCATGGGCAAAATGAAACAGAGCTAGAAAACCAGTGAGGGGGGATAAATGGATAGTGAAGGCCTAAAGAGGCAATAAGCTTAAACATGCAACGGTACAAACATACATTAGATCAAATTAAGCGCCCTCTCTCAAGCTCATGAGAACTTTAGGATAAGCTAGAAACAGTTAACGCTCAAAGAAACTCAAGAATGTAGCTACAACTGTGACTCTGCACTTTAATCCACCTTGCTGCAGAGACCAGATCTAGTGACATTGTACACAGACAGATTCAGCGGAGACCTATGAACGCATTAGCATACTTCCATAACTCATGCTAAGGCCGGAGAATATGTACTAGGTTTTGCTCAAACATGTCTAAGCAGCAACAAAGTAGTGGCAACTTTGAGCTCACAGAGATCAAGAACCATTGTAGAAGATACTAGACAGAGCAAGTCCAACAAGCAAAAAAAGAAGAGTTGGCACTTGCAACTACCTCAGACTTACTCCTGAAACAGAATTTCCGGTCGTGACAAGCAATCTCACAGATACAAGTTCAAATTCTACCATACCAAGCTTGCTTTCAGCACACCACATCATTAAAAGCAGATCAATTATCTGAAAAGCTGAAACTGCAGTACAAACAGTAATGGTCAAAACATCAACAGAGGCAAGCCCGGCATGGCCGACAGCATTCAACATTTGTGCAGCTACTCACAAACAAACCGCTAAACTGAGTTGAGCATAACATATTAGTAGAAGATCATACAATTACATCAACGTCGAACACTTCTCCGAGGTGCATCATATGGGTGAGCCCTGTCTCTGTAGCTTCCTTTATCATAGCGAGCCGGACCACCAGCTCCATACCTGTCACTACTTCGAAGACCATCCCCTTCATAATCCCTATCTCGAGCATATCCATTTGGCGGGTATCGATCCGTATACCTATCGCCAAAGCGATCACCAGTTGGTGGGTACCTTTCGCTGCTGTAGCGGTCACGGCTTACATAACCATCTCTACTGTCCACGCGATCTCTACTATCATAGTGTGCTCCACCAGAACGATCAACATAGCGGTCATAATCACGACCTCCAGCAAAACGATCTCCAATAACAGCCCTACCAGGTACAGATTGTGAAGAATACCTATCACCGCCACTAGAAGGGCAATCTCTAGCCCAGTGCCCTGGACGACCACACTTAAAGCAATCATCAGACCGCTCCACGGGCCTATCCCCCCCTCTAAAGCTGTCCCTACCACCAGATCTACGATCACCATAACTATCATATGGATCTTCACCTCCCATTCTTGGTTGAGCCTTGTTCACGGAGATAGCCCTACCATCCAATTCTCTACCATGCATATCCCTTATGGCATCTTCCATAGATCTGCGGTCAGCAAAAGTTATGAATCCGAATCCGCGTGGACGGCCAGTGTCCCTATCCACCATTACCTAACAGAAAAACAATCGTCATATGATACTCATACACAACGTCTCCAACAGATGAGGTCATAGACAAATAAAAACATGTCATATGCCAATAAGAAACATAAAGAATGTTGGATCTTGGGTATGCTGTAAAGGTATTTTAAAACACTGTCAGAAATCGCAAATAGTGCATTCAAAAGAAGAAAACCTGACTGGCAGACAATGCCGTCTTCCTGAAGTGTTTGGAACAGAGCAACCGCAAATGATAGCAAACAACACTGAACTGAAGTGTAATACATTTTCATAAAACCAAAAACAGCGTTGCGGGCTTGCAGCATACCCAATTTCAGAAGGCGGTTGCCGTCTTCTGCACTCCACTTGAATTTTCTTTCAGAAACACAACGATCACTCAACTTAACTTTTGATATATTTGAACACAGTATGTATCTTTTGGTTCAGTATAATGTTTACACATTTTGATCAATCACCAACATAATAAACCATAGCCCTATTTCATGTTTGCTGCGATAAGAAGTAATTGCTAATGATGCTTTCATTATTCGTAAATACGAGGCAGAATCAGCTTAATAATTATTGACATGGCCCCTCTTTTTTCTCCCTTCTCTGAATAACTTAATACAACTCATGTGAAGGACGGTTCAACCACTTACAAAACGGAGAAACCCAGAATGAAAACTTAAGCGCTCAGGCTCTCACAGCCAAAAGAAAAGGCTAGCAAAACCAAGTCCTACTCCCTAGTCCCCCGCCGAAAGAAGGGAAAACAATTCTGGCCCCTTGCCCTCAATTTGACTCCCTCTTTTGGCTATTAAGATTCCCTTTTCAGCTAAAGATCAAAAACATCCCCAACCAAAATAGCTACCTGTCCAACAATCCTCAAACAATATCCTACCAAGGTTTTAAAAATCCCTTGAAAACTATACCAACTGTGGTGATGGCGCACTGCTTCATCCAACCTCTTCGTAAAGGGTTCGACATTTCCATTTATGCCCTTCCAAGCACAACGATAAGTTCCCTATCACATCAGGGCCTCACAGCTACTAGCCAAAGGTAAGCAAAGTGCTGTAGAAACACCTCCACAAATAACTCTAATCACATCAAGAACAACAAATTGGGATAGGCATACATTCAGCATCCCCGTCACAAAGACCGTCGCCCACTGGAATAATTGAAGAAAAGACCAACGGACAGCCTTGTTGGAGAGTAACAATTAGATGCTTCAAAGTAAAAGAGGCGATGATACACATCCTCGCTAAAATCACCATCTACCAGGCTCACAACTCCACAGGCTTCTCTAATTCTTCTCCAAATATGCATAAATATCAACATGTCTCACAAAGCTTACAATCCTAAATTCAACAATCCATTTTTCTGGTAGTGGTTTTGACCTTAAAAGCATCCAACACGACTTTCATAACAATCCCCCGCTTCATTTAAAGGCGTGGCGTGATAAGAGAAATCTCTACGAGTTGAGAAAAATAACAGGTAATCTCTAATTCCAAACCAAACCAAACCCACATCCATAATCACAATTCACGGCAAATCAATCTCCATTTACCACAGAAAAACTCGAGCTCGATACAATGGCGGGTATACTTAAATAATAGGGGCCATATCAATCATCTAAGTGACCAGAAAATATTCCCTCCCTCAAGTAATATTCTTTTCACATAAACAACCTTACATTTTAACCCAACCATTCTCCAACGCTTTCGGACTTCGGTCCCATAATATTCATGCCAAAAGAACTTACATACCCAAAAAGAACTAAGCCCAGCTAGGCATATATCCTCAAAAAGCAAAGCAAGCATGTGAAGTGCAAAAGTAAAAATGGTACTACTATAATAATAATAATAATAATAAAAGTAATGTCATAGAAGAGTAAGAAGAAAGAAACAAACCAGAGAATCAAGGATCTTGCCATAACGAGCAAAAGCTTGTTCCAAGTGCCTCTGAGAAGTGTTCCATCCTAACCCTCCTACGAATATCCTGTACTCGTCTCTTCCTGACATTTTTCCAGTTTTCACTGCTAAAAAGTTGACAGCCCAGAAAGGGAAACTGTTAGAGAAGTAATACTCTTTACGTAATTAGAAATGAATTGGAAGTAAAAAGGAAGGGAAAGAGATTATGGTAGGAGACAAACCCTAAATATGAATGAAGGTAGTTGTTGGCTCTTCAGTACTCCCACTTCAGTTTGTGTCTCTCTCTCTCTCTCTCTTTCAGGGAAGGGGTTGGGGGTTTGTGAGTTGAGAGTTTTGCGTCTTCCGTTACTGTTAGGTCTTTCCGTTTGGCTGATAATTTGACGTCTCACGTCTCACCCTCCACGTCTCATATATGAAACGGGACCGAAGAAGTGGATCTTCTTTGGATTATTTCATGTATTTTGGTGCAAACAAATAAATGACAAATTTATATTTCCATGAAAGTAGTACTTGCTATAATTTTAAGTGTGCAACCAAACAACTTAGGGCATGTTCTTAAGCTCAGATTTGTTCACTTTTTCGCAGTTGACCTCGTAACTTGCAAATGTAATAAATTTTGATCTCGATATCTATTATTAGTTATTAATATATTATTGAAAATGTCTCACCATATAGTTTTATAAACGTATAATATTAATAGGGTTTTAATAACCGTTTAAATGTCAAAATAATTGAACAAAAATGTTCAATAAAGTTCAGATCTAAAGAACGGGCTCTTATAGGATAATGATATGCTGGGAATGTGATTAGTCTTTCTACCTGTAGCCCTGCACGGCTGCACCTACTTGCCAGGACAATGATACACATACACTAAGGGTATGTATGGATAACATACACTACCAATTAAATTTTAACATGTGTCAATGGGGGAATCTTGTTTGAGAGAAATTTTGGTGGGAAATAGTGTGTTGAGCGGCAAAACTAAATGTTCCAAATAGGAAACAAGCGTAACATAATCAATCTAATCATGATTGACATATTTTCCAATCAAATTATCTCACTACAAGATCTCGGCACAATACGGTATTCTTTTTTTTAGGGGATCGGCAGTTCGGCATATACGGTCTCATTATCTTTAGAAATAATATTGTGTGAACCCATATTATGTATGAGACGGGGTAACCATTGACTACACAATAATGACCCCCTTACCCAGTCTCATATTATAAAACGGGTTCATCCATTTTTTTTTGTTATCTTTATGGTTTCGTTTGTCCCATTTCC
>ONZK01005186.1:0-10865 GCA_900322385.1 Pharnaceum exiguum | reverse complement strand
CATAAAATTGCATGTGATTTAAGATGACTAAATTAGATAATATTTGTTATTAGGTTGTTTAATCAATCTGTATGGTTAATGCGCATATAATCGAATTGATTGTCTAGTAGAGGTGCTAATTTTGCCCCCGAACCGCTACAGTTTTCTGGTTAAAACCTTACTTGTTTATCTTAATAGGTAAGTGGCATTTCTTTACATTCCTGTACAAATATCACCCTAGCCATAATAAGGCAAATAATATTAAAAAGGTTTTCCAATTGTTTTCATAATAGTATATTATACTTTATAAAATTGGTGGCGACTCCTAAGCATTAGCATTCAAACCTACCCACGCGGTGGACAACTGGGTTTACCTAGAATCGAACGGGGATTAATGATCTCCCATAAGGCGACGGGGCCCGGGCGTCTACAAGTGTCAACTCTATACCCTCATTCATGCATACATGCGCCACTATACTTCACAAAAATGCACACACATGTACTAATCACACACTTCAAATCAAAAATGTTTTCCAGGCAAAATGTTTTTCAAAACCAAACGCCGTTTTCATTAAACATAACGTTTTCAAAATCCTCAAATTTGTTCTCCCATGTAAACAGGATATGCAATAAGAAGAAAGAGCAAGCTCCAGGTTGGGAGAGGCCGACACCAAATTCCCGCCTCATCAGAAATCTACAGTTTGACACCCCATTAACACCACAAAACACCCATCCACAAAACACCTCCAGAGATACACCACCACAAAACAGCCCACCTTCACCCGTTAACCAAACTCCAGACACAATGGCAACCCCGGAAGAAAAGAGATTGCAAGGATTGATAGATGGATTGAATGCAAAACTGAATGCATTGACCACGAAAATCAATGCTACCCCGGCCAATGAAGAAGTTCAGGTGCTTAAGCAACAAATGGCGGAAATGGATGCTCGTGTCAACGAGACTGCAAAAAATGACCCTCGCAAAATGCTCAGTAGACAGCAGATCGAAGGGCAATTGTCGTCCAATTTCTTAATGACAGACTTGCCAAAGTACCGCAAGGGAGACCCTTTGAGCCATATCAACAAGTTCATAACCAATGTGGCATTACGAGGAGTGGATGAAAGTCTTTACGTTTATCTCTTCCCAAGTACTTTTGATATCAACCTTGAAACATGGTACAATAATTTGCCTAGCAATGTTACCCTCAATTGGAATGCACTCACCAAAGCATTCGGGGAGCAATTCAGTTTCTCATCTTCGTTGCCTGTCACTACTGAAGAATTGAAGACAACCAAGCAAAAGGCAGGAGAAGATTTTGTCACCTTTGCTAATAGGTGGAGAACCAAGTTGTCTCAAATGGATGTTCAACCAAGGCTTCCCAAGAATATCTCCATCATACGGTCGTGCTTGTTTTCAGAATATGCAAATCCAATCACTTTCCTATCATTGACCGATTGGGATTCTTTTCAGCAACCGGAGCAAGAGTTGAGACAGTACTTCAGGAAAACAGGGAAAGACACCCCGTCTCACCAGGACTCGCAGGAACTATACCCCCCTGGCATGCCACTTGAGCAAGCATTTGATCGTCTTATGAAATCTAACAAAATTCAGCCCCTGCCTGCTACAGAAAGTGATCCTCCCATAGACAAAAGAGGTCCAAGATGGGACTCTAATGCCTTTTTCAAATATCATCAAAGTAAGGGACACAGCACCGACTTGTGCTTTAAGTTGAGAGACAGAATTCAAGACGTAATAGACAAGGGTGATCTACCTTTGCCGAAAGCAGCTGAAGTGCAAGCCATATGCTCTATTGAGGAAGAATAGTTCCACTTTGACCCGTCTTTACTCATTTATGATATTTGGGAGAGTGATGTTGATGAGCCACATCCATTATATCCAATCTCTGATGTGAGGACACAAAGGCTCGGAAATGAAGACCCATGGGCAGAAATAGAAGACAACATTTGGTCAAATGATGACACTTAAATTGGCCACCTTACAAGATCTGGTCGGGTTTATCAACCTCTTACCACTTTACAAGACAACATTGCTATCAAAACACAGAAAATTGAAGAAGACAATGACATCATTCTCAGGCAATTAAGAAGAAATCGTGCAGACATCAACATATGGCAACTCTTGGCATCATCTTTCAAACATCGAAATTCCATAGTTAATGCATTAGAAAAATTGAGTGTATCCACTGAAAGTACTCCAGAGCAGGTGGTGAATTACATTGCTCCCACTGGATCTAAACCCACTATTACATTCAATGATGACGATCTTCCACTAGAGGGTCCATGCCACAACAAACCTTTATATTTGACAGTGGAATGTGCAAAGAGATATGTGCCACTCACCCTTGTTGACAATGGATCAGGAGTGAATGTATGCCCGTTGAAAACCGCTCGTGTCCTGAGATAAAATTTAGCCGATCTAGCAACATCTACATAGAAACTCAGAGCTTATGATAATGCAACAAAGAAATCACCTGGCACTTTAATCCTAGCTATTCAGGTAGCCGACATTGAAAAGAAGACACTCTTCCATGTGATGGAAATCAACTCAAGTTTCAACTTTATCTTAGGACGTCCTTGGATTCATGAAATGAACTCAGTTCCTAAGCTACGTCCACTCATCATAAATTGAAGCTCATACATGACGGCATGGTCAAGACAGTTAGTGCAATTCACATACATATTTCCGTGCCAAAAGAAAGAGCCCTAGAAATTGAACATATTGAAGAAGATGAGGAAATTACTGGTTTCCAAATTGAAAGCATCGCAGCAATTGAGGCTTGTTTCCCAGAGGAAGAAGTTATGGAGCTAAGCAAATGCATCAGCAAATGGGTTTCATGTTGAAGCAAGCACAACAATTGATATCCGCTGTTCGTAACAAAGATCGCATAGTACCAGAATTGGCAAACACCGACTGGGAGGAAACCTTTTACAAGCTACAAAATGAAGGCGTGATACATCAATTAGTACCCCCGAATTGGGATCCAAAGACTGATCAAGAGCCTTATCCCATTCATCCAAGCAACTTCTCCCGCTATCATGATACTTATGGACATCACATTAGTGCTTGCCTGAGGCTCAAGATTAGGATCAAGAAGCTAGTGAGCAATGGTACAGTAACGATTAGAGATCTCATAAAAGAAAGGCAAAGAGGCCATGCACCCAGAAGAACCCGACTTTGTCCAGAAGAAGCATTCGAAGTTCTTAAAGAGCACAAGATAACCAACCTACCATTACCATCCCCCTACAGACCACCGTAGGGAAGGAAACTTGACGAATACTGTGAATACCACCAAAATGTGGGGCACTCTACTTATCGCTGCAAGCAGGTGCGAGATTGCATCGAATGGCTCATAAAACATCAATACGTGTCCCCTGAAGACTTGGTCAACCGCAAGATACAACGCCCACCAAATAGAAACAAAGAATGGGAAGAAAACCAAGGGTAGGCCTACTGGGCCCAGAAGCTATGCATAGATCTATTGGATCCAAAATGCAACCCATTTCCCCGCTTTAGTTTAAAATTCCGATTTACTGCTTAAAAAAAAAATCGGAACCACTGGTTCCTAAAAAATACCAAAAATACAAGTGCTACTGGCACGAGCTGAACTACGAGCAATGTGATTCCTTAATTGGATACGTAGGCAACCTTTTGCAAAAAGCCCGATTGCACCAATACCCCACTCCCATTTATTCTATTTCAAAAATGTCTTATGAATTTTTGCAAAAATTGTATTTTCCGTACTTAATGCAAAAAACATATGTCATTTATCACTTTGCACTTATTCGCGCATCATTACTACTTGTGCATTTCCATTACTTGTGCAAATTTTATACCTCAAACAAAAACACAAATAAGAGTGGCTAAGTTGAAAACCCGCAAGGGCGATTTAGGCAAAAAGAGAGCATGTGAGATTTAGGCCTGGTAAAGTCGATCATCCAAGACAATGTATTGAGGCAACAATAAAGGCATAGAAGTAAAACAAGAGTGGCTAAGTTGAAAATCGAAAGGCGACTTAGGCAAAAAGAGAGAACGAGAGAATAACCAAATAAAAAACTTCATTGCAATCAAAATGACAGAGTTCACAAATACTACTAAAGGGAAGCTACTGCAAAGGCAAACATGTGCCTTATTCATAAAGGGTTCCTAAGCTACCTACTTCTGCATCCTCGTCTTGCTTTCAGAAGGGTTACCACGACCTTTGCTTGGGGGCTCCTCATTATCATCACGACGTCAGATCCTGTTGCCACACCTGGATATCTTCACTAATTTCATGGGAATTGGGGCATTAGCATCATTTTCTTTCCTCTTGCGTGAAGTAGCATCCAATTTCTCCAAACGATCAAGTAAGGACATTCTTGAAAGATTCCGAACTCTTGAGTTAGACATCCCAAAGTCTCTTCACAAGTTCCACCAAGTTGGCTTCATCACCTACAACAATATTTTCGACATCCTTATCAGTAAGACCAAGGATCTTCTTAAAACTCTTTGCATAGTCATGCTCCACACCAAGCAAGGCATGAGGCCCCATGTGGGGAAAACTCAAGAGAGTACTAAATTCCTCTAGCAATGGACATATTTCCCTATCACCAAATCTGAAGACATGGTTATGAGAATCCCAAAAAGTAGCAGCATCTTTCAGAAACTCCCAATCAATAACAGAGTGATCAAGTAACTGAGTAGGAGCAAGACGATAGTTCCTAAACACTACAATATCATCCGAAGAAATATTGGAAAGGAAGGCTCTTAACTTCTCCATAACGACTACTTTTTAAGAGAGGAAGAAAAGAAGACAAGTTTGAATGATTTTTATGTTGATCAAGACATGGGTATATATATATAGTGAGAAGGAAAGAAGATCTCACGGCCAAGGCTCCTACCCGCAACAGAATCCTAATCCAAATCAAGAACAAAAAAACAAAATCCAAAACAAAAACAAAAAAAAAATCCAAAACAAAAACAAAATCCTCTGGCGCCGTCATTGCCACGTCATCATGACAATTTTCCTTTTATTTTCCAAAACCCACAAATAAAATAAAATAAAAAAAACCTTTTTTCATGTTGGTTTCCTACCCGGTTTCAAACTTTGTACTTGATGAAAACTGTTATTCTATTATTTGCATTAAGAGAGCAATAATGAGGGAAATTACTTAATTTTAATAAAATTATTCCTTATACTTCTTATTTAAAACAATTGCATATGATTTTCATATTTTGATACATACAACAACAACAACAACAACAACAACAACAACAACAACAACAACAACAACAAACCCAGTTATCCCATCCAAGATAGGGTACTGAGGGAGCCTGATGTACGCAGCCTTACCCTAATTTGGAAAATCGGGAGACTGTTTCCAGAATGACCCACTTAGTACCTTTGTGAGCACCGCTTTGTACCTGTAATGAAGCAAAAATCGTTAAAAAGCCAATGTGTCCATTAAAACATTTGTACCTGCAAGGGAAAATCGTGAGATAACAAATATACCAATAAAACATTTGGACCTTACTATCCTTGTGTCAGTTGTCACTAGTGGGATGATCATTAGGATAAAATGCAAAATGCTATGTGCAATAACAGAAGACAAATGCAAAAGAATAATAAACTGGTTACAGGTACAAGTTACTATACAAAGTCTTACATGTTACATTCTACATTCCATCTGGCCTCGGAAAGCCATGGAAAAAGTAGCCATACATTCCACTAGCATCCATAGACGCCCTAGCGTACTCTACATCAGGCTGAGGCTGAGTCGGCCTGTAATCAACTGAAGATCTGTGAGCAGTTGAAGCCTGGAAACCACCTCGACCATCAGGAACTACAGGGAACATGAAGGGTCCACCAACATTAGTCTGAGAAGCGCCAGCAGCAGTTTGAAAGATACCCGCAGTAGTCTATGAAGTGCCAACTGAAGTCTGAAAACCACCAGGAGGAGCAAAGCCTACATAAGGATAATAGAATGGTGGAGGAGCATAATGAAATCCAGGCTGGGTACTGGTATCCCTGGGCACTTCAGAAACATCAGTGGCGGCACTCTGTAAGAATCAACAGAGAAAAGTCAAAATTTCGGCAGCATTATCCTACTATACCAAGCTACACAAAAATTTCCTGCAAAGTCAAAACAACCAACCCAAACAAACCACAAAACCAAACAAATCATCCAACCACCATTCCAGCTATCGCCACACAACCATTTAAATATCCATCATCCAATCCATATTATACCTGACGACGAGAAGAAGAGCTATTTCTCCCAAAAGCCCGCATATTCTTAATCATGCTCTTCAAATTCTTGATAAGCTTGAAGGACTTCTTGGTGTTCTCCATACTTAGCTACAAGATTAACAAACATGAGTTGCATGCACAAAGTAAATCAGATGCAAGATGAAATACAAGTTGCATACATGTTCAAAGTGCTCAGGAAGTTGATTGTCTTCCTCATTAGCCTCGGGAATCTCCACATACTGGTTGTTACCATAATCAATCCGATTGTCCGGCATTTCGGGTTGCGGACCATCAGATGGTATACCCTGCAATATATCAAAACATGCAAGTCAAGAACAGCCAATACAGAAGAGACTAAAAGCAGAACCCAAGCAGAACACTTACAGTGGAAAAACGGCAACTCAACCTAGTCCAGAATTGAAAATATTCACCAAGACCAACAGGGTAAAGTCGCAAAGAAGCTGAGGTCCCTGTCTTTATCACCTCCATCACGCCCCGGGGAACAGCATGCAAGAAGAACATAGACTTTGGAGAGTTAAGAGGCACTTGGTAACTAGTAAAATGCGGGTTCTGCCTCCAAGCACGCTCTCCTAACTACCAGATAAAGCCAAAAGGACCCGTAAATACCATGGTCCTCCCACTGCGCTCAAAAGCATTCTGGATGTTTGTCGGTAGATGCAAGGCCATCCAAGGATCGTACTCCACCTACATTATCAAGTAAGCACGAATCAACATCAAAGCATAGACAAGTATATTACAAATCAACAGAAACAAGTGACACACTTGCAGAGATTCACCAGCATCAAGATGAAGCCTCAACTCCTCCACTGAAGCAAATATCTTCTTAAAAGGCCTAGATCTCCACTTGGCAAAGAAAGGTACCTCACCCCCACCAATCTGGGGTACAAACTGAGGAAAGTAGTCCAAAAACCAAGACTACATACAAGAAGCAAAGTCAATGCATTGCAAAATACAAAGTAAAATTTCAAAAGCAAGAGATGAAGCATCTTACCTCCACAACAGGCCAAAGGCCTCCCAAATGAGGCTGACCAAAATTAATCCTTGTTGACGAATTCTGCGCCCTGCAAGCACCTCAAGCTGAAGATAAAGCTGTGCAAATGCCGGTTCACCCCAATTGAACCCTGACACTTCATCCAAAACTTGCAAAGCTCTAAACCAATAGGTTTACATACGACTTCCCTTATCAGCAAAGAAAGTCGCAGAAATAAAGTAAGCCAGGAACATACGAGCCTGTTGCTCATGAGAAGTGACCCTCTTCACACGAGAATCCTCCAAGGCCTTCTTGAAGATACCATATTCACTTCTAGGGGATACTTGAATTCCTGTTGGTCCAAAAAGATCGTCCAATTCCGCACGACAAGGATGATCATGGAATACTACTGGTACTCCATCAAAAGATAATCCCGAAAGCATAACAAAATCAAGGGGGGTGATAGCCATCTCACCCCACGGCATATGGAAAATGTTTGTAGTATCCCAGAAGCGCTCCACCAACCCATACATCAAAGCATGATCACAAGCACCCTCGCCCAAAGCAGCTATCAAAGGACAGAAGCCACTTCTCCGTAGCAAGGCTTGAACTTCAGGAGCAAGTGAACCCAACAAAACACTAGCAGTGTGAAGGTTGGAATGACACTTAACATCTCGACCCACCTACAAGAAGTCAACAAATTGATATTCAAGCAAGAAAGAACAACGACAGAACAAGCTCACACATGGTCAAAAGTAGATAAAGAGATACCTTTCCCTTTAGAACAAGTGAAGAAAGATGAAGTTCCGGTTTGAAAGTAAGATTGGAATTATCAACAACATCAAATCTCCATTGCTGAACATAGTGAGCATCAACAGCATTACGGTTATGCTCTCCAGACCGTCCCTCCCTCACCAAGCACCAGTCCTTAGCATCATCAAAGGAATAAGGATGCACTCCCTCACTAGTGCGCGAAGAACTAGCTCTACTGGAGCCTACAGAGGGTGACAATGACCTCTTCCCTCTAGATCTACCAGATCGCGAATCAGACATAATACATTCAAGCAAATGCAACATGGAATTCCGAAAAATACAGTCTACGAGACTAATGCTCAAACATGCTCAAAAATACTTTCCAAACATAACAATCGTGACTACTGGTCATACATAGCCACATTACGCTCAATTAGCTCAAACAAATACTCAAAATTCTTCACTTAGCCGAAAACCGCCTCAAGCACAAAATTCCACGAATTTCTCAACCGAATACAAAATTGACTTCACCACCTCATGCATATTACATCCAATATTGCATATATCAACCATCAAATAAGCCTAATCAAGCCAAAATCAAAAATTCCCAAATTCAATTTTTAGGGTTCTTGACCAAAATCATCAAAATACATCGAAATCGCCTCAATGTTGTTGCAATATCATCACCAAATGCATAAACACACTACCTATCATCATCCTAGCAAGCTAAAACAACCCATTTTATAACAAACAACCATAAATTAACAAAACCCCCAACTTGGGTATTTTGAGCAAAATGGCATGAATTTGAGCAAAATACAAGAGTAAGGTGGCATATACTTACATTACAATGAGTAGAGGATTGAGAACTTGAAGATTTAATCTTGATTCGAGCAAAAAAAAACGAGCAAGAAATGGTGTTGGTGTCGGTTTCCTCTTCACTCAGCCGCGGCAAAACAAAGGAGCAAAACCCAAATGTTCATTCTCTCTCCCCGACACCCATATCAGCCTAGCTGCCAAGCGTGCGCTAGGCGCACGTGGCTTGCGCCTGGCGCACGCCTGCCACGTGGCCCACGTGGCAGCCATGTGGCAGATTCCTGCCCAGTCAGCAAATTCCCGCGCTCAGTTTTTCAAACTGGGGGCTCATTCCATGCATTTATCCGGTTCCAACTCCAACGGTAAGTGCCAAGGTATGCATCTTCTAAAGCAAAAAGCAAAATTTAAATTTCAAATATTTCAACTGCACACATTTCCCGCCTAATTAACTTTAGGACTGGGATTATCACACAATTGCAAAAGCAAAATATCGAGTCTCGAAATTCGAGACAAGGTTCAAGTACGAGCACATAACTAACAATAAGCACGTTGCGAATTTATTCCCATCAACAACCGAGGCAAACTAGCCTTTAAGCAAATTCACAAAACTAGCAGCCTTATATACTTGGATTTAGCACCCGAAAACAAGTAAATACTTGTTTAGGACATCACTTGTGGGTCGCGACCACACTTGATTTAAGCAGGCTTTATGCTTAGCCTTTGGCAGGTCTTGTACTTGACCTTTAGAGATGAAATACATTCTCTCAAGCTTTATACTTGGCTTAGAATAGCTGTGTCACGGAATGTCCCAGCCGTTCTCTCATATGAGTTAGCCCCTCATATGATTAGCAGTCTCGAGATGAAAGACATTTCTCGGGACAACAGTTTGGGACGAAACTAATTCCCTTACTTAAGCAAATATGCATATTGATTGGGATAAAACACATTTCCCATAGAACATAGTTCATGTTTAAACATAGGAATTATAATATATTTGGCAAAGCACGTCTTTTTGTGGGAAGAGCTCCTCGCACTAAGATGTTTAAGCACTAATGCACAAGCTAGCAAATAAGCACTCATGCATGTGTTTCCTAACCATTTACATTTTTGCACCTATATATAATTGCATGTTCTGTTTCTTGATCTTGAGACAGGTTGGAGCATATCATATGGCCTCCGGGTACGCACACTTCCACCCTTGCATTTACAGCTTTGCAAAACTGTTTTCGAAAACGTTTTCAAAAAGCTTTTGTTTTCGTCCTGCTCGGAAACTGTGGCAATACTTTACCCTTCGTCCTAGCCTCGGCCTCGGATAAAGTGGGGGCTCCTGTAAGTACGGTAATTCTACCGGGTATTCTCACGCCTTGTGATGTAAACCTTACTTGCATTTAGTATTTATCTTAAGACTATTCTTAATGACAATTGTTTGAAAGCTTGAGAAACGGGATTAGTAGTTGTGTCCATCACCTTCCCCTCGTCTTTCTGATCATTTCCATATATAATACTTCTATATCCGGACTTAAATTGATTGATTTTACCACATTAATGGTTAATAGTCAATTAATTAGTCAAGCCCAGTCCAATAAAGTCAGCCAAGTCCAATAAAGACAGCCCGGCCCACATAAAATCAGCTAATTAATTAGTTTCTTGGCGAATAATCCATCTAAATTCTATCCTAAACCGAGTTCAAAACAGCCAAAACATTGAAAATTCTATCGGATAAAATACAAAACGCGTATTATCCAAAACGGACGGATCAGGAAGAGTCTTGGTCCCGCAGGAGATGTGCGCCGGGCGTACGACGTGCCACGTGGCACGTGCGTGGGGCGCACGGGCTTTGTGCCCGGCGCTGTAGGCACAGGGGCCCCGATCTAAGGGAAATGAATCCACTTAGATTAGGTAAACCCGTGCACCTACCCACTAGGTAGTTGAATGCTCATGCTATTGAACAAGAGCCGCCTCCAATTTTATTTAAGCACGCATACATATACATACTATTAGGGAAAACAATTGGAAAACCCGTTTTAATATTATCTTGTTATTATTAGGCGATGTAGATATAATAAAAAGCATTTGAA
>ONZK01005176.1:6148-18666 GCA_900322385.1 Pharnaceum exiguum | reverse complement strand
TATTAGGCTCTAAATATTCCGAAAATATGAAGAAAAGAAGAGTTTGCTTTTTCGCCAAGCAACATTTAATTAAATAAATAAATACATAATTAAATGCATATTTAAATGATTAAATATTAAAGGAGAAAAGTTTGGTGGATTGGGCTTATTTTGTGGGCTTAATTGAATAAAGCTAATTAATTAATAATTAGGCCATTGGGCTAATACTAATTAATCGGATGGGATAGGCTATTATTAACGATTCAAATGATAATTAATAATTGATTAGGTTAAGGAATCGACTTCAATTTCATTTCTCAAGCACCGGTGCACCCATTTTAATGGAGTTTCAAGCTAACCGAAGGATATAAGGTTGGGGAATTTTGTCATTAGGCATGGCAATACCCCGTACAAAATACGGTATCTACACATGGACACAAAGAAAACAAGTCAGATTAGATTAATGAACCAAGAATCACAATCCAAGTTGTACACCAGAATAAGGATCATAGAACAAGGATCATAAACTGCTTTACAGAACCAACGCTACTAAACAAAAGCTATGCAGGCAACTGGTCAGCTTCCAACGATAACAAAACATGAGAGTAAAATTAAAGGTAAATATACTATACCAAATTATAAGTCTGCAACTACAACTAATAACCACTACTTTCAAGCTATTAAGACGGAATCACAACCGAATGGTAACCATGAACCACAATTCATATTGGCGAACATAAACAAGCAGGCAAAAGAGATAACAGGGAATAAAACACAGTAACATGAGACAATAACGGATCATAATAATACATGAACTAGTTAACACCAAACATAAACAAAATATATAACAGATGACAGAGTACAGGACTAGAGAACCAATCAGAACATGAAACATGATAAGCACAATAGAACCATAGAACAAGAATTGTAATTTACTGCGGTTACTCAATGACAACCGAGATCAAAATGCAACAACCATCTAACAAACATTAACAATCAGTGGCCACGCCACCAACAAGGCGACAACATATCAACAAACCAACCCAGATTATAACTCGGTTATAATCAAACAACTATAAGATATTCACTATAACAACTTAACATCAAATTAGACATCCATCTACAAAGGGATAAAGTGTTGGTTCTTACCTTTTAATCCAACCGAAATCAGTTCAACCCCGAGTCTACAACCAAGCCAAGACACACGAGCTCAAGTACGGCATGAACCTCACACAATTAACCCATAAAAATATATTAATACCAAAACTAATCCCCAATATGAATTGGGTGGCTATTGGTTTTAGCATAAAACGAAATTCAATCTCAAGTGAAAGAAAAATTCAATTTAAATACAAAACGACCTAAAACTGCACCTTAACGTTCGCATTTGCCTCAAAATGCCAAAAACCTTGGAAACAAGTGGTCACACGACCATTTTCGATCCAAAACCAAGCAAGATCGAGTTTTTCTACAGTGAAGGAAAACAGGGCTGGCCCGCGACGGTGGCTGCACACAGCCAAACCCAGGTGATGATGACGGATGGTACTGGCTAATGATGGTGGTGGGTGGTGATTAGAGACAGACTAAATCGAGAGGAGAGAGATCGGGGTTTGAAAGGTGAAGCAAATGGAGAAGTAAGTCTCTGAGTGCTAGTTGAGAAGTTGAAATGAGAAATGGGTGCTCTTTGTTTGTTATGTTAGTGTATACGGGAAGAGGTCAATTGGTCCAGTAGGAAATGATGGCCGTTCGGTCCAAACAAAACTGGACGCCTTTATTTCTTTATTTAAAAGAAAAGAGATAAACAGAACCAAAATAATTTAATAAACAATTACACCATCCAAAAATTCATTTTCACAAAAAAATTACAATTTCAAAAATCATTTATAAATACCCAAATATATATTTAAATAATTTAAAAAATATGGTTATTACAAGGAGCGAATAAAGGAACGTTACTAATAGAGTGCTCTACAGATTGAGTTTGAGAAATATCATGAGGAACTTGAGGAACGATATCAGAAACAACCTGAGAAACCATATCAGAAACAACCTGAGGAGCAGTATCAGAAACCACCCGAGGAACATCGACAAGAATAGAATCACGATTAGTTTCCTTATCAACATTAGATAACATAGGTGTATGAGAAACAACCTGAGGAATAAAGTCAGGCACTACAGGAGGAACACTAAATGGATTAGAATATTTAACTCAGACTTCCTCATTGTTTTCGAACCAAGCCTCACCTAAATTTTTATAACGCTTATTTAATCTCCTTTCTTATAGTTCTTTTAACGTGTAACAGCACTCTTCGGGAGGGAAGTTAGGACGGTATGAACATTGTGAGTAATGATAATCATAACAAACCTCTCAAAAACTTTCCTCATAACTAGGCTCATACTGATATCTCTCCTGTTTTTATTCTCTAACTCTCAATAGATGAGAAATTTGAAGGCACTCTTTCAAACATTCTGAAATTAGTTCTTTGTTCACCCATCATAGATTTAAATTAAGAACTAAATCCTTGAACGAACACTAACCTTCCCCTGCAGCGGCGCCAAAATTTGATTCGTGCTGTCGTGACACGTCAAATTAACCCCAAATAAACTAACTAAAGTAGATAGGATAAGTAGGGATCGACCCCACGAGGAAGGTGTATGGTTATATTCTTGGAATTAGGACTTAATAGACCAGCAAATAAAAATAACGATCGACTCTAGTTAAGACTCAAAACTAAGAAACAAACTAGCTAGGGAACGTTACTATAGAATGGGGGGAACGTTGTGTAAAAGATTAACAAATAACTAAACTAAATTATCACGTACAGTGAATAACGACGACTAACAGGAGATGTAAAAGGCATACTCAGCAACTAATAAGACTTTCACCATGTATTGTACTCAATCATAGACACATCAATTACTAACTCAAAATAGAATGGCTCTAGAACCCTTGACGGCAAGTGATTCCCTATTTTTTCCTTTCATATTAGCAATCTTGGACCAGCCCTAAGATTAAACTCTAACCTTATGAATAACCACAATACACCAGCGCACGTGATTCTCATAAATTGGGAGCATTATCGAACTAGAAAAGACATCACCAAACCTAGACAATCAAGACACCACCATCGGGATTGATTTAACCTAGATCATATCTTACCCTTTTCATATTAAAGCCATTTGAATGTCCAAAACATGAACTAGTTGCTACACTGTGTTAACTCGTTTGCGCCACTAAATTAATTAACAGTAATAGACTTCAAGCTAAACTAATTAGGGGGGCCCTCTAACTAATTTAATGATCGATCATAAACAATAGAAACAGATAAGCCATGAATACTTCAAATAGTAACTGAATAACATAAAGAACAATAATCTTGACTCAAGAATCATAAATACATGGCTATAATCTAATAGCTACTGAGGATTAACAATTAGCTAGACATGCTACAAAAAAAAAGAAAAGAAAACAAAGGAAGAAGAACTCATAGGCATGTGCTGAATGCCAGAAACAATGTGAGGAAAGATCATGTCCTTGTTCCTTAGGTGCAAGCCAGTTTGTATTGCGTCGAACGTAGTCCTGCTTCTCCTCTTTTTCTCCATTGCAACGTGCTAAGTCTTTCCCCAAGAAGGGATTAGAGATGTGAGGTGATTGATATTCTGATGTTGTGAGTCTGTGGTATATAAAGGAATAAGTGATAAATATCTTTCCTTGAAGAGTCCCACGTCATATGAAAACTGTATAATTTTATCTTCTAAATTTGGACTCTTTCTTATCTTCTGAATATTCGTGATTCTTTTGTTGTGGAAAGTCTTGGGGAAGAGTATCAACAATGGAGAAGTCTTGACTTGGCAAGAAGGGGTCGAAATTATCTTCACATTGTAGCTGTCATTGTGAGGAACAATTTAGGGAACAAAGCGAGGAACGATCCTAAACTGCTAGGAACAGCACTGCGCATCCAACTTCATGCCCATTTTCATCAGTGCTAACAACATTATCTTTACAACAACAACAACAACAACAAACGAGTGTAAATCCCTATTCAATGGGGGTACTCGGGTCATGATGTACGCAACCTTATCCCTGTTTAACAACATTATCTTTCATAACTCTAAACAAGAAAGTTTTAGAGGACATTGAAAGCTTTCCAAAACATCTTGAATTAGCTATAACGGATCATCAACGTGAAACTTATGGCCTTTGCACTATGCCTTGCTCAAATTGTCCAATCTCACTCTTTTAATTCCGAATTGTATCAAACGTCTCCAAATGTACCTAATACACATAAGAAATGTATTAAGATCAATTAGGCTGATAAAATAAGAGAGTTTTGTAAGAAACTACCTACAACTTTGGCCTATTTGCGAAAAACTACCTAAAAAGTTTGTTTTTATAAGAAACTACCTATAAAGTGCAAAAACTTTTTCAAATTGCCTTAAAAGACGATAATACCCTTGTTCATAATCACCTGTGATGTTTTTTCCTTTTTTTATCTCCTTCCAAATTTTTTAACAAATTTATATTTGAAATTCGAAAGTGGTGTTTGTACTCTATCTTCTCAATTGAATTTCTTTCTCCATAATTAAGAAACCTCAATAACATTTAGTAAGGGTATTTTGGTCTTTCTAGACCCTTTGACCAAGGTTTTGATCATTATAGGTAGTTTCTTACAAAAATAAACTTTTTAGGTAGTTTTTCGCAAATAGGCCAAAGTTCTAGGTAGTTCTGTACAAAATTCTCATATAATAATCAAAACACTAAGAATAACAAGGATTAAATATGACATTTTGCACACTTATCACTAGAGTAAGCTTTCTGCATCAGAAAGCTAAAGCTATGTGGCTGAAGGAGGGTGATCAAAACACTGCATTCTATCATTCTTTTATTAGGAAGAGAAACTACAAAAATAGAATATGTTCTATAAAGGATGATATGGGAAATGAATGTAGCACTCCTGATGAAATTAAAAAAGCATTCCTATCATTCTACACTAAACTGCCGGGGTCCAAAATACCTAAGAGACAACATGTTAACAGCTTAGTGTAAGCACAGGGGCCCGATCTAAGGGAAATGAATCCACATAGATTAGGTAAACCCATGTACCTACCCACTAACTAGTTGAAAGCGCATGCTATTGAACAAGAGTCTCCACCAATTTTATTTTAGCACGTACATACATACATACATACATACTATTAGGAAAACAATTGGAAAAACCATTTTATATTATCTTGCTTTAAGAGGTGATTTAAGTATAACTAAAAAGGATTTGAATTCTCATGTGTTGTTCGTGAGGAACAACACAAGGTTTTAAGCAAAGTAGTTTGCACAACCAGAGACAAGGATTGGGGAATGAAATTTAACCTCATACTAACTCGATGTGTTCCAATATGCCACGCCAAACCACACGGTTAATTTAACAACCTAATGCAATTAATCTATATTACTCGTCTTATGCACATGCAAATCTATCAATTTAACGATGTTTAAACATGCAACCATATTCCTTATTAAACACACATAGGAAATAAAGTCAGTTTTTCTTATTCTAGTGATCACTTGATATTATCCATATTATAGGGTCCCATATGGCTCTTGCCACGATCCTGCACATGCCAACGCTTAGGTATAGTGATAGCAACAATGTACAAATATACAAAACATATATAAGAGACAAATTAGAGCATAGGTGAGAAGAGAAGGGTTAGTCTATAATGAAATTGAGAACGGAAAACCCTACCTTGCACTTTGCTAATTATATGCCCAAAAAGAACCTTCACATGCATGCACGAGTTAGTAGATTTCAAGCATTAAATCCCTAACTACACAATGAAAATATTGAAAAGCAAAAGGAAAGGGGAAAGGTGGTGCCTTCGGGACCTTTACCGTATAGCTAGCTTGAATCTTGAAGGACGGGGCGGGATGATGCTTGAGAAAGTACTCTTTGCCTTGAATATACTCCTTATTTGAATGCTAGAATGCTAATTCTAATGTGTTTGATTTGCTTTGAAGAGAGTATATTTTAGACTAAGTTGAAGTTTTATTAAGTGTAAATTTCTGCAGAGTAATGCTATATGAATCTGTTATGTGAAGGAATGGAATGAGGGGGGTATTTATAGGGGTAAAATGAGAGTTTGGCCGGAATTAAAGAATATTGGGGTGAATATTGAAAAGATTTATCAAAGATCCGAGCTAAAAATAAGCTTTGCACGAGAAATGACTCTGGCGGCAGGCGCCTGAGTCTGGCGCTAACCGCCTCTTCTGGCGCGTGGAAAAGTGGCTTCGGCTCTATATAGAAACATGCTTCTGTTTTGGTTTTTCAACTGCCTGAACTCTGGCGGCAGGCGCCAGATTGAAAGTGCGTTATTTTCCTTTTTCAGTTTGCATGAATCTTTCCCTAATATATTTTAGGCAATTATTAAACTCGGTTAAGACCATAAATATTCCGGAAATATGAGAAAAAGAGAAGATTAACCCTTCGCCAAGCAACATTTAATTAAATAAATAAATACATAATTAAATGCACATTTAAATAATTAAATATTAAAAGGGAAAAGCTAAGTGGATTGGGCTTATTTTGTGGGCTGATTTGAATAAAATAATTAATTAATTAATAATTAGGCCGTTGGGCTAACATTAATTAATCGGGACGGGCTAAATATTATTAATGATCCAAATGACGATTAATAATTGATCAGGTTTTCAGAATGACTTCAATTTCTTTCCTCAAGTATCGGTGCACCTATAACAATAAAGATTCAAGCTAACCGAAGGATTTAAGGTTGGGAATTTCGTCATTAGGCATGGCAATATCCCGTACAAATACGGTATCTACACTTAGTTGTGAGAAGAGGTCATGTGTTGTATAGTGATCAAAGGGAGGCTCTTTGTGTTCCTTTCTCTCCTGATGATGTAAAAAGGCCTTATTCTCCATCCCTAACATTAAGGCTTTGGCACCTGTTGGCTTTTCTAGTAAGTCCTGCAAGGATAATTGGGAGCTCGTAGGACCAGAGGTATGTGAAGCTATTTTAGAATATTTTTTTTAAATCTGGAAAATTGCTTAAGGAGATTAACTACTCTACACTATCTCTCATTCCTAAAATTTCTCAACCTGTATCTGTGAGTGACTTTAGACCCATTGCATGTTGTAATGTGCACTATAAGTGTATATCAAAGATGATATGTAAAAGACTAAAATGTGTGCTCAACTCTATTATCTCTGCTTCTCAAAGTGCCTTTGTGGAAGGAAGACAAATAGTGCATAATATCTTGATATGCAAGGACCTAATTAAGCATTTTAATATAAAAGTGCTACCCCTCAAGCTTTTATTAAAATTGATCTTAAAAAAGCTTATGATTAAGTAGATTGGGACTTTGTTGAGGCAATGCTTGTAGCATTGCAGTTCCCCAGGAGGTTTATTAGCTAGATTATGATTTGTCTAAGAAGTCCTTCGTATTCCTTAATGCTAAATGGTGAAATTTTTGGTTTTTTCCAAAGGGAAGAAGGGGTTAAGGGAAGGAGATTCAATTTCTTATTGCTATGGAATATTTAACTAGAGTTCTGAGTATAGTAGCGGAGAGTCAATTTGAATTCTTTCCTAGATGTAAGGACCTCTCTCTTATACATCTGTGTTTTGCTGATGACCTTGTCATGTTTTACAAAGGAGAATATAAATCTATCTACTTACTTCTAAGAGGCTTTGAAGCTTTTTCTGTGACTTGTGGTTTACAAACAAATAGGAGTAAGTCTGCAATCTACTTCTGTAATATGGGAAATGAGGAGAAAAAAAATGTTCTTGATGTCTCTCCCTTCTGTGAGAACTTCTTACCTTTCAAGTACTTGAGTGTGCTCATTGATCTGATAGATTGTCAATTTGTGATAGTGAATGTGTTGCTCAGAAAATTGTGAAGAGAATTAATAGATGGGGTAGCAAGTCTTTCTCATATAGTGGCAAATTAGTCTTGATAAATTATGTTCTCATGTCCTTATTCTCATCTTGGTGCTTCATTTTCTTAATACCTAAGGGTGTAATGAAGAGAATTATAAGTGTTTGTAAAGCCTTTCTTTGAGAGGGTAAAATAAATGTTGGAAAAAGTCCTCTCATTAGTTGGGAGACGGTGTGCAGACCAAAGAAACAGGGAGGACTTGGTGTTACAGACTGTGTAAAATGTAATGTTGTTGCAGTAGGAAAATTTCTCTGGAATATTGAACAAAAGTAAGATGTGTTATGCGTCAAATGGGTCAAGCAAGTATATTTGAAAGGAAATGATTTATGGCTATATACTCCTAGTCAAGATGCTAGTTGGTCTTGGAGGTAACTGTGCTCCATCAAAGAAAGCTTGAAACCTGGGTTTGTAGATTATGTATGGCAACAAAATCCATCAGGATGCTACTCGATTAAAAGTGCATATTTGTCGTTGACACATCAAAATGAAAGAGTGAACTGGTGTAAATGGGTATGGAATAATAATATAGTACCTAAACACTCATTCATATGTTGGCTATATATGCACAAGAGACTACAAACTAAGGATAGACTTATGAAATACAATGTTATTAATAAAGACATGTGCCCCATGTGTCTAAATCTGTTTGAGACTCATGAACACGTCTTCTTTGAGTGTGTGTGTACAGTCTGTCTAGCTTGCAACTATGGAAAAACAAACACCAGATTATCCATAATGCAACTGATGAAATGACTTTAGGGAAATTCATAAGCAGAAGATCAAGATTTTCAAAGCTTAGGAGGATGTGGCTACAAGCGAGTCTAGCTGCTCTTGTCTACCACTTATGGCTTGCAATAAACGAACTTGTATGGGAAAAACATTTATGTATGCCGAGCACAGTTTAATGCTTTTAGTAGATTCTTACATGTAATAAACCCATCGGAAAGAGTTATAGCATGTCAATGGTTGTAGCTAGTGTTAATTTTCTTAATTTTCATGACTTAAGGACTTGAGGAGCCCTTCCTAGAAGGTACCCCTATCCCCTTAAGTATTGTGTTTTAATCGGTTGGAAAGATCTGAACCGAAAATGAAATGAATTGAAAAGAAAAATGAAAAAAAGGGAACAAAAACTAAAAACTGAATCGATCATTGCAGTTAAAATTATAAATATTGAACTGAAATAAAGTGTAAAAAATATTAAAAAAAAAACAAACTTAATTGAACCTCAAAAAAGTAAACTGTAATATTACAGACTAACAAAACACAGCCTAAGACTTGTTAGTACATCTTTGGTATGAACAAATACACAGCCTAAGACTTGTTATTCGCGTACATCTTTGGTATGAACAAATTGAATGAGCCTAAGACTTGTTATTCGCGTACATCTTTGGTATGAACAAATACACAGCCTAAGACTTGTTATTCGCGTACATCTTTGGTATGAACTTATTGAATGAACGTGGTTCTTTAACTTCTCTGATGAATTTTTTCAACTGTTTTGGTACCAAAATTACCATCTCAGCATCATTTCATCACATGGGATAACTCTCCCAAACATTTTGAACGAAACTTATGCCATTAGGGCAACCTTAATGTGTATACACCCGTCTCACACTCAAGTTAGTGTGAGACAGGTCTAGCCAAATTACCCAAAAAAAAAATATTTGAAAAGGAATTTTTTTCTTTCAATTCTATACAAATAATAATGACCCCCATACAACTGAATAATGACCCCCTATAAATGAATAATGAACCCCCTAAAAAAATGTATAACAATTTAAAACTGAAAAATGACCCCATACATTTGAAAAATGACCCGCATACAACTGAATAATGATCCTTTTACAACTTAAAAATGACCCCCTAGTAAAAAAAAAATTAAGAAAAAAAAATTCAAAAAAAAAAAACGGTCTCACACTAACCACAATTATTTGTGATAATTAAGTAGAGGTAGTATTCATGTACAACTCTTGTAATTATGACATTAGTATAACTTTTGTGATTGGTGATACCATTTGATTTTATTAAAAAAAAAATATGTTCCTTATTATGAAATGAGGGGAAAGAGAGAAGGGACTAGAAAGATGAAGTGCCTATCAAGAGTTATTCTTCTCATTGCCATATAGTACAAATATATAGGATACAAATTTCACTCTCATACAATGTACAATTAACTGAAGAGTCATACAATGTACAGAACTGAAGAGTCTTGGATAGTGAAAGGTTTTGGGCATGGGAGTTGTACATCCATATTATTAATTCCATAACACTCCCCCTTGAATGTACATTACTAAATAACGTGCCTCATTAAAAACCTTATCGGGACAGAGAACCGATGAAGGAAAAAAGAGTACACCATTCATTAGATACGCTTGGGGAATGCTGTCTCATTAAAAACCTTGCATGGAAAACCCAATGGGACAAAACCATGACCAAGGGAAAAAGAGTACAGCGCGTATCAACTCCCCCTAAAATAAGATCCTTGAATCTTTAAAATTGGTCAGTTGCTGATGCACACATATTGCCATCTCATTCTAAGTTTGCTAGGAAAACCTCATTGGGAAAAACCTAGTCATTTTCTTACTCATACTCCCCCTGAAATTTACATGATTTTATCATACATGCATAAATAACAGTTCAAAGTCTCATGTGTCCTCATAGCTGCCTCGTTAAAAACCTTGCTAGGAAAACTCTTCTGGAGAAAAACCTAGACGAAGGGAAAAAGAGTACAACATTTTGCTACAAGCTTTTTGTAGAAAAACCCAATGGCAAAAACCTACACAAATGAAAAAGAAGCAATGTCTATGTCTGCTGGACTATACAATTACTTTGCATTTGGGATATATAAATTTGATTCATAAAATTGTCAATGCAAACCTCTTCAGGAGATAAGCACTTTTATTATCCACAACAATATATGTTTAATAAGCAACTTTAGTTGAATCATTTTCTTTCAAGTGAGGACAACACAATATAAGCGACCATAAAGCCTTTGTAATCAGGGGTTTTGGAGTATATAGTTAAAAATCACATGGTGCTTCAGAACCATTGACAATCATAAAGTAATTAACCAATAGCTTGTAATCATTTCAATCTTCTACCATACTCAAACTTCGGGTTGAGCTATAACCATTGTAATTGAGAGTTTCGTAAATTATAATTTTACTCTACGTCAAATACATGCTTCCATGGCTTTTCCATCTTGCATATAAGATTCTGTGATATTGAGTCACATGGTACTTCTGGACCACTGAAGCTTTCATTTATCGATCAATCACTTGTAATAGTTTCACTATTTTTATACTCATAACTTCAAGTTGAGCTAATTGCAATCAACAATGGTATACATTACTCCTTAGCTTATATTACTCCATATTAATCCATTTCAATGAAACTTATTCATAGACATCCCACTTGTCTATGATCTATGAATTTTCAACGTTATAGAGGTTCATACTTATTATTAAGTTCTTCAGGAACTCTTTGATGATCTTATGTGTATCAACAATCAATATTATCAACATATGTAACGGTAACACCTATGTGCATGCATGCAATATGAAAATAACTCTACTGAATTAAAACTATGCAAGATATATAACAGAAATAAAAATGCATGATATATGACCTAATTTCCTAAGCGCTTGGTATCTAATATTGTGTGTGTACCATTTGAACTTGTAGTTCACAAAAGAAGGACTTCAAGTCCACGGGCCCGTTTTCAATCTATCATTACTTTTTCTGTTTCTCGGTCGACCTTTAGATGGACTTCCATATATATCATATGTGATCCCCTTTCTATTGTCCATCATAATTCGCATATGCTCATCGTTTCCATAATATCAACTTACTTTTGCATTTATCAAATTTCGATGCCGGCTGTTTCTTGATATCTGAATATTTCTCATGTGGTACCTTATCATTCAACATAGGCCATCTATTTTTAATTCAGATATCTATGCCTCTTGAAGGACACTTTTACTTATCGATTTACATATATCTTTCAAATCACCAACTGCCATACTTGCCATAATGTTTCATTCTCAATTTTCTATTCATACTTTTGGAACCGGTATCAACAATATATTGCTAGCAATTCATGTCATTCTTCATATATAATTCTATTTCATACTTGGCAAGCTATGAGGAACTTCACACTTATCCTCATATTATATATAGGTGTGGGAATGAAGTTGGTATCAATTCCTTGAACCTCTTTTAACAAGATCATCATCTCTTTTGAACTTCTTGTTCATTCTCATAATTTACTTGGGGATCAAACATTGTTAAACTTTTGCCAGCTTCAACCTATCCTCCTCCCCCTAAGCTTGGAAAAACTAAACTTATAGGGGCTTTCTCAAAATAATACCCAGCTTTAATATGTTATTCTAATTAATTTCTTGCAAATTGTTAAGGAGTTGACAAAGCATCAAATCTCTTCTGGAGACCAATACTTCTTTAGAGGAGTTCAAATTTCAAGCAGTTGGATTTTTTTTTAGTGCTCATATATTGCCCCATCATACATGAGATCAAAATATTGGGATGTACAAGTGAACTCTCCCATCAAAATGACAATCCATTGAATGGTGTA